>JASEVX010000197.1:286826-291826 GCA_031761405.1 Serripes groenlandicus
ATATTTGGTCGTGTCCGGATTGTTAGCCAATCAGCGATCAGGTAATAGGAAACCATTTATTTTTGTGTCGATATATTTAGTTTTGACGTGTCTGTGTTTACCGCTGAAATGGTACCCCTTACGGCAACTCAAATATTAAGAAAACGAAGAGACGGATCAAAAATCGGGACGATCATTCGATGTAGCAACTGATGGTTTTCGCCCGTTTCCACGGCAACGGTGGTTTCTATGGCGACCATACTACAAAAGGAACAACTGGAGCCTAGACCCTTCATCCCTACCAAGTTTGGTCGAAATCCGTTGAATAGTTTTGTCGCTACGCTTGCCACAAACAAACAAACAAACATTTTACAAACAAACGGACAGAAACGAAGACCGACTTTAAGGGTCTCTAGAAGAGAGAACCAAAAATAGCGGCCGTCTGCTGCAAAATTGTTGTATATGAGGAACGGTTAAGAAGTCGTGAGTTAATTTGCAATTTTGTAAACATTCTTTCTGATATAACCAAATCTCATATTGAGTAGTGTTACATGTATTCGTCTTAAAGTACATATCGGAAGGCACCTAATTACCCTTGAAGGGTTTTACATTGACCAGTGTTACATTGTATTCGTCTTAAAGTACATCGGAAAGCATCCAATTAGCCGTGAAGGGTTCTACATTGAGTAGTGTTACATATATTCGTATTAAAGTACATATCGGAAGGCATCCAATTAGCCGTGAAGGGTTCTACATTGAGTAGTGTTACATATATTCGTATTAAAGAACATATCGGAAAGCATCCAATTACCCGTGAAGTGTTCTACATTAACTAGTGTTACATGTATTCGTCTTAAAGTACATATCGGAAGGCATCCAATTACCCGTGAAGGGTTCTACATTGACTAGTGTAACATGTATTCGTCTTAAAGTACATATCGGAAAGCATCCAATTACCTGTGAAGGGTTCTACATTGACTAGTGTTACATGTTTTCGTCTTAAAGTACATATCGGAAGGCATCCAATTACACGTGAAGGGTTCTACATTGACTAGTGTTACATGTTTTCGTCTTAAAGTACATATCGGAAGGCATCCAATTACCCGTAAAGGGTTCTTCATTGAGTACTGGTGCGAGAAAGGCTATAGGTGAACTGGCCACCGTGAATACGGAGATAAAATCCAAACACTTGAACCATAAACTATGATAAAAAAAACAATTCTTAAACGATGGTTACTCCTTCAAATATGACGTGACGTATATACAAACATACATATATTAAATATAAATCATTGTAGGATTGGTCCTAGACTTCCTTAATTATTTTGAAAAGCACAAAGCTCGGCAACAGACGTTGGACAAAAAAAGATCAATATAGATATTGAAACGAGATAACGAGCTTGTGTTAGAGAGAGATACAGAAAGGCGTGGAGGAACGTGTGGCTTGCGTTTTACGCCATTTTCAACATTATTTCAGTTATATCACGGCAACAGTTCATGTATTCATGCTCGAACCCAGGTCGCTCGGTTCCAAAACCAAGACGCTAACAACTCGATCACGGCGGACAACCGCTACTGACCAGCATGCCATCAAACTATAATGTCCTTTGATCTGAACAATTAGCTGCGAAATAGAACCTATCCAAACAAACTATTATATAGAAACAAAAATAACTTTTGCTTGGTTGATACAATGATGAAAATAAACAGTAGAGTAAAATCAAATATGATAAGATTGTCAAATTGAACATAGGATCTTAAGTACAATTCAAAATAACCTTTTCAAGGAACTTTATTTAAATCGCTGGCTATTTTACGCAGAAGATACTGACTTTGATATTGTAATAAAGTTATCGGATTTAACTTAAAACTTTAACTTTCAAAGATTGTTTTTCTAAAATGTATTGTTTAACGCCGTTTTCAACATTTTTCTATTTGTTCACGGCGTTTCCTTGGTATGGTACAATATAACTGGTCCCTTTTACCTGAGACCAGCGAGGCTGCTAACCGCACACTCCTGGTAAAGTATTCTATATGACAAGGTTGGGGATCGAACCCATTATCTCCAGCGTCCTTTGCCTATTCGGGTGCCTTATTTAATGTTCTGTACACTTCGGTACACTTTCAATCTAATTCAAGAAATTGTCCGGGCATTAAATCAATTGCATTGTCAACTAATGCCTTCTCAAGAAACTATATATGTACACAATAAGGAGTAAAATCTTGGAATTCAGAAAAGAATCAGCTTATTGTCAGATGTGTATTGAAACATTAACTGACTATTGGTAAAAAGACCAGACAGTAGCACTGATACACAGGCTGGTATTGGTTTACACACTAGGCCACAAACACATTAAGATCAGACAGCAGCACGGGTAAACAGGCTGGTATTGGTTTACACACTATGCCGAAAACACATTAAGATAAGACAGCAGCACGGATACACAGGCTGGTATTGGTTTACACACTAGGCCACCAACACATTAATATCAGACATCAGCACGGATACACAGGCTGGTATTGGTTTACAAACTAGGCCATAAACACATTAAGATGAGACAGCATCACGGATGCACAGGCTGGTATTGGTTTACACACTAGGCCACAAACACATTAAGATCAGACAGCAGCACCGATACACAGGCTAGTATTGGTTTACACACTAGGCCACACACACATTAATATCAGACATCAGCAGCACGGATACACAGGCTGGTATTGGTTTACACACTAGGCCACAAACACATTAAGATCCGACAGCAGCACGGATACACAGGCTGGTATTGGTTTTCACACTAGGCCATGAACACATTAAGATCCGACAGCAGCACGGATGCACAGGCAGGTATTGGTTTACACACTAGGCCGCAAACACATTACGATCAGACATCTGCACGAATACATAGGCTGATATTGGTTTACACACTAGGCCACAAATACATTAAGACCAGACAGCAGCACGGATACACAGGCTGGTATTGGTTTACACACTAGGCCACAGACACATTCATATCATAAAGCATCACGGATATACAGGCTGTTATTGGTTTACATACTAGGCCGCAAACACATTAAGATCAGACATCTGCACGAGTACATAGGCTGATATTGGTTTACACACTAGGCCACAAATACATTAAGACCAGACAGCAGCACGGATACACAGGCTGGTATTGGTTTACACACTAGGACACAGACACATTCATATCATAAAGCATCACGGATATACAGGCTGGTATTGGTTTACACACTAGGCCACAACCACATCAATATCAGACATCAGCAGCACGGATGCACAGGCTGGTATTGGTTTACACACTAGGCCACAAACACATTAAGATCCGACAGAAGCACGGATACACAGTCTAGTATTGGTTTACACACTAGGCCACAAACACATTAAGATCAGACAGCTTCACGGATACACAGGCTGGTATTGGTTTACACAAAAGGCCAAAAACACATTAAGATCAGACAGCATCACGGATACACAGGCTAGTATTGGTTTACACACTAGGCCACAAACACATTAAGATCAGACAGCAGCACGGATACACAGGCTGGTATTGGTTTACACAATAGGCCACAGACACATTCATATCATAAAGCATCACGGATATACAGGCTAGTATTGGTTTACACACTAGGCCACAAACACATTAATATCAGACATCAGCAGCACGGATGCACAGGCTGGTATTAGTTTACACACTAGTCCACAAACACATTAAGATCAGACAGCATTACAGATGCACAGGCTGGTATTGGTTTTCACAGTAGGCCATGAACACATTATGATCCGACAGCAGCACGGATGCACAGGCAGGTATTGGTTTGCACACTAGGCCATGAACACATTAGGTTCAGACAGCATTACAGATGCACAGGAAGGTATTGGTTTACACACTAGGCCATAAACACATTAAGATCAAACAGCATTACAGATGCACAGGAAGGTATTGGTTTACACACTAGGCCACAAACACATTCAGATCAGACAGCAGCACGTATGCACAGGCAGGTATTGGTTTACACACTAGGCCACAAACACGTTAAGATCTTACAACAGCACGGATACACAGGCTGGTATTGGTTTGCACACTAGGCCACAAACACATTAAGATCAGACAGCATTACAGATGCACAGGCAGATATTGGTTTACACACTAGGCCACACACACAATAAAATCTGACAGCCGCACCGATGCACAGGCAGGTATTGGTTTACACTCTAGGCCGCAAACACATTAAGAGTAAACTTATCTTTTCCCGACGTGGAATTCCATTTCGTTTGGACAATTCGAAGTCGGTTTTCAAGTAAAGTTACTGAAGCATTCTGGGTTATCGAGAATAAAAGGTAAATTTGTTCGTGTCTTTGAAACTTTCCTTGAAAACCGACTTCGAATTGTCCCAACGAAATGGAAAGATACGTTAGCTGTAAAGTATAATGTCGACAGTGTGAGAGGGAAGAATGCTTATACTGCTATGCTATAGATCTTATTTTTGCAGCGAAGTTATACAGTGTTCGTCTCCGGGTCAAAATGTCCCGAGTCCAAGCTCAGGTCGGGTCGGACTGATTCAGCTGCGGTACATATGTATGCATTTCAAAGTCTAACCATTCGACATGTATCATGACATCGTGACCGTTCTCCATTGATGCCTCGACGCTTAAATAACTGATTTACGTTAAGGGTATATTCAAATCAAACTACTTTGAGTCGGTGTTCCCCAAGGTTAGCCCAGTTGGTTCATGTGGCATTTACCGCCAGATAGCTCAGGGTTGCGGGGTTAGCATTACGACTGACATGCTGGTGTCAGGGTAAATGGATTGAAACCCAATTATATAACTGAATTTTTGTTGAAAATGGCGTTAAACACCAAACAATCAATTATGTGACATTTCTGAGTTCCCATTGAGGAATGTACTTTAACAGACACGTAACGTTCATTGCTGTTTTAATTAAGCCCGTCAATAGGTAAAGGTATACACAAGTTGTCTTTTGAGAACAGTGTACTTGTAG
>JASEVX010000197.1:296826-352675 GCA_031761405.1 Serripes groenlandicus
TTTAGTCTAATGGTGGAAGAAAAATGACATTGTTTAATTGACGTTTGTCAAACGTCAAAAAGAATATTGTTTGAGCTCGGGTTCGAACGTGCAACCCCTAGATTGACAACCAGCATCGCTACCGACTGTGCTATGAGGGCTCGGGACAATTTTATAATAAATGGAAATAACGATCATTTGCATAAATGTATAGACGATTTTAGTCATACGAGTTCAATGATGACTGGCTTGGTAATATGATAAAATGCTGATCAAACTGCGTGGAATCACAAGCTGATCTGGATCTTCGCCAAACAGTATATTATCTGTAGAATTAAAATTCCAAAGAGGCTTCGATAATGTCTTTACGACTATACGCTGGACAGGAAAGGTCCTGGTCAGAATGCGGAGAGGTACAAGTTGATCTTATTATTTTCCGATTTCAACATTCCGAAGGAGGATTTTCGCATATAATAACCGATATAACGGTGCCATGCTTAAGATCATACCTTTTTAACCAGGACATATAAAACCCGATCTTCTGTGCTTTGTGTCGGACAAAAATTCAGATCAGTCGGCGTCCCGTGCAGCCTGACCAGGTCCTTGCATGTTCTGAATCAAGTCAAACCATCATAGTTAGGGGCGGCGATTGTACATGTTAGTTACTGCATACGTATGGGAACTGAGTTAACACTCTTATAAATATTCAGTTTTAACTGGGCGTCGTCTACTATTCCCGCTCACGGAAGTCTTTATTAATAAGCACTGGGTAAGACACATTCCTATGCAAACAAAGGGACGAATATCTAAGAAGTAGTACTATGTTGCTATATTGACCTATCTTTTTTGTCCGAGTTATTCCGTGTTCTCGGTCAAATAATTTCACTATATTTAGAAACAAAAATGAGGTGAACGGTATTTTAAGAATTATTGAGAATTAAAGTGTTTTATGACATTTTATCCGTGCGGTTTTCATTTAAAACAATAAACAATTATATGAGTACATATTCGTGTCTAGTACTTTGGTGTCTGCGTATAATGGGGAGTTAGGCAAAAAGCACAGTGACAAAAACCTGAAAAACCTCCATACAAAATGGCTTAATTGATAAAGTTGAAAACATTGAGGACAAGGAGAAGTTGCTCATTATGAGTAATTTTTCCTTTGGCCACAATGTTTTCAATAGTCGTCAGCAATTGCGTCAAAAATGCGTCTTCAGGTGGAAAAGTATTAAGAGTTTGAAAATTCATCTGCGGCTGATGCGAAACAAATCTGCTAGTGAGAAAGTATGAACGTATCGTTATTTCAGACCACTATCGTTATTTCAGACCACTATCGTTATTTCAGACCACTATCGTTATTTCAGACCACTATCGTTATTTCAGACCACTTCTGAAAATATAAGACGGCAGGCAATGTTCGCATTTAGAAAGGTATCTGCATGTATATACATATTTTTTCGTACAATGTTTTATACTCCTATTGTTTCACCAAGTACAACAAGCCATTTTTCTGAATTAAAAAAACAACAAAATCAACAGTTGTTCTATTTTGAAGTACGAGTGTAATTATTTCCCACAAGAAACAAAATTAGCCATATATTCATTATTTTTCACGAAACGTTCTATGCTCCTCTTTTTTTCACCTACTGCAACTCGCCATTTTTCTCATTTAAAAAACGAAATGAGCAAGTTGATTTCTTTGAATATATTGCGAATGTTATTATTTCCAGAAATAAACTTATTTAGCCATTTTCCACATACAGCAAATGAGAAGCAGACTACTTTGATACAACCGACATAGTTACCTATCCAGAAGACGTTTGATGGTTTGTCACGCCGAGTACATTACTATTTCGGTCACATCGGAGCGTTACTGCAACACGTACCAGTAATACTGGTAAGTTTAATCTCACACCAACGCATTAGTAGTAATGCTTTCCCCAGAGCGCTATGGAGTCAATCCACTTCTTACATGTTTACAGATTTCAATATGACCTGTATGGATATCGAACCATGGACTCCAGATCTCGAGGTATAGACGTTCTACAGAGACGGTGGTGTAGACGTGTATAAAACATTGTTGGATTTTTAAACAGTGTCTAAATAAGTAAAAGCTGATCTTCATTGATTTATTTGTTTGAATGCTGTTTTCGCCACTTTCAACATGTTTTCATTTATATCACGTGACGTTTCCTGTGTAAGTAACAATTTCTACTGGTCCAGTTTTGCCGACATCAGCGAGTCAATCGCCAAGGTTAGAAAGTCATTACTACTAGTTTTAAAGTAATGTCCTTCATTGTTATCAGGGAATCTAAATTTGATCCGTCTTCCAGACAGTACTTGTAGTCGTAATGTGTTTTATGTTCGTCTATAGCCTCTAGGATTGACACTGCATGGATCGCTCGTTTTATTTATCTAAAAATAAATCAACAACACCAATAAATTATGTCATTGAAAAGGTAATTTAATAAATAAATGACGGACACAATAACTATCAGTATCTGAACAGAGTATTAAATCATGTAACTTAAACACAACAATTATGTTAACATTTCATATATGCATCACAGATGGGGGAAATGTGGTATGTATGCGTTGTCCAGCTAAAGTCGTATTCAGAAGCCTTTCATATGCAAGAAGGCATGAAATGACGCTGTTATGTTAAATGGCTTCAATCACCATAAAACATTCAGGCGCCAAAGAAAGAGTAATAAGTTTCCCTTTCGCAATACAATATAGTTGTACATTTCGAAGACTGTTTCATTTTCAAATATACAGAATTTACACTATTATCAACACAAAAACAACGTCTCAGCTGTTAACAAAATGAGCCCGAAAAATATACAATTGCACTTTGGTTTACACAGAAACCAAGTCTTAGTCAGCCGTATAATCAACCAATTGCACTATTGTTTTCACAAAAACAAAGTCTTAGCTGTTAACAAAATGAGCCCAATTGTGAGAATAGGTACTAATTTGCATGTTTGACAATTGTAGATTCAGATTAGCCTATTCATCAGATCCGTCTTATTATAATATAGACAGAAGGTTCTTACAATCTGGAGTAAGAAGTATGTGAACGATGTACATATTGATCAGAATGTACCGATACATAGGTCGATCTGGTTCTACACTGGTCCAAAAGCCAACGTGTGCCTTTGCCAGATGAGACACACACCATTTACCGCACCTTTACGTTTGAAATTGTCAAAACTTAGTCATAAAACGACACACATTTCTGGTTATGATCGACTTCTCATTTTATCAAAATATGTTTATACAGAAGAAAGAATCAGAGACGTCAGACCTTTATTGTGTCCAGAAAGCTTTTAAATACGCCAGGCGGGAAAGTACAAAGCTTTCTCGGTCATACAAATTAAGACTACCGAAAATGAATTTTAAAAACGTTTCGTCCAAAGTTTCATATACATGTATTTGCATTATAACTGTAAACGGACAGTGAAGACTCTTCTGCGTATATGTACAGACTCACCGGAATCTTCACTGTACACACACATTTCTAAATAAGATGAGAACTTAAAATCCCAAGACTATAATTTCACACTCAAATCCTATTTTGAGTACCCACAGCAAAGGGTTCGGATGAGTAATAAGAGACATATAGGTGGGAAGAATCAGAATACTCCTTCTAATCTAGTCCCTTGTAACAGTAACATTATTACATGCCACAAGAACAAATATCTATTACTGGATAGGTTATCCGACTTCTCTAATGCGAGCAACGGTCATTACTAGAGACTCAGTGTCTCATTGACGTAAAATTCTCGGTTCTATATATAGATACCATTTCAAAGCAACAAAATAGATGTGAGCCGTCCCGCGAGAAAACCAACATAGTGGACTTTGCGTAAAAGTATCAAACCGGATCAGCCTAAGCATGCTGCGCAGGCTCACCCGTACATACATTTTTCACCACCTGTGGTTTTTCTGTTTCAGGAATCATTACTCTATACCTCTATCCCCCCTGAGACGGAATGTTTCGGCCCGGATTAGCCTGTGCGGACTGCGCAGGCTGATCTGAGCCGATACATTACGCAGAGTCCATGATGTTGGTTTTCTCGTAGAACAGCTCATGTCTGTAATTTGAGCAACGACATGGTCAACTTCATCTTTAGCAATGCGATTACGCCTGAATTTCGTTTTGAATCTTCAGTAGATAACGTCATTTCTAAAAATAAGTAGACATTTAAACACAAACAGTTATTATACCAGTGTAATATATCCCATAATCTGCTTGTTGCAATATAAATGTTTTCAAACAATAAATGCTCACGTTGAAGACCCTGGTGTGTTGAAGCACAGGCTCTCCCGAGTCCTCAATATGCACTGATACATTAATACCCACAGCTGGTAGACGCGGCTTATTTGTAGTCCCAATTGAAAAAGACAGATCTGATGGCATCCATTTATTTCATTGAATATCGGTTCTGTTACTATTCAAACTCTAATTAGCGTGTTATGTTTTCTGTTAAGGGCTAAGAGATAACAAAAATAGTTTATTACTAAATTGCTAGATGAGTGTTGATGCCATAGTTACTCAATGAAATGTCACAAAGTTCCGTTAGCCTCAAGTGTAAGGTATCCAGTTCGAGAGAGGGAAGACCAAAAATAGAAACCAAATATGGACAGTAAGTGTTTGGTCCGCTGTAATAAGGCTTAGTTCGCTAGTTGCCATCTGGTTAAACCATGGAACGTAATGTGTATCTACCTGCTGCACGTAAGAAGCAAGGACATATGGAAATAACAAATAACTATCAAATTGAGTTTTGAAATATTATGCTTTTCCATCGACTGCAAAACTAGAATGCTGAACAATAAAATAACTATAAATAAGTTAACACATACAATTTTACATATCTTTTTATATTGATTTTCGCCGCTTACAACAATGTTTCAGTTATATCCCAGCTTTACCGGTACCAGTATTACCAGTACTATTGGTCCATTCATCCTGACACCAGTGAGTCAGTTATATCACAGCGTTACCTGTACCAGTATTACCAGTACTATTGGTCCATTCACCCTGACACCAGTGAGTCAGTTATATCACAGCTTTACCGGTACAAGTATTACCAGTACTATTGGTCCATTTATCCTGACACCAGTAAGTCAGTTATATCACAGCGTTACCTGTACCAGTATTACCAGTACTATTGGTCCATTCACCCTGACACCAGTGAGTCAGTTATATCACAGCTTTACCGGTACAAGTATTACCAGTACTATTGGTCCATTTATCCTGACACCAGTGAGTCAGTTATATCACAGCGTTACCTGTACCAGTATTACCAGTAATATTGGTCCATTCACCCTGACACCAGTGAGTCAGTTATATCACAGCTTTACCGGTACAAGTAATACCAGTACTATTGGTCCATTCATCCTGACACCAGTGAGTCAGTTATATCACAGCTTTACCGGTACAAGTATTACCAGTACTATTGGTCCATTCATCCTGACACCAGTGAGTCAGTTATATCACAGCTTTACCGGTACCACTATTACCAGTACTATTGGTCCATTCATGCTGACACCAGTGAGTCAGTTATATCACAGCTTTACCGGTACCAGTATTACCAGTACTATTGGTCCATTCATCCTGACACTAGTGAGTCAGTTATATCACAGCGTTACCTGTACAAGTATTACCAGTAATATTGGTCCATTCACCCTGACACCAGTGAGTCAGTTATATCACAGCGTTACCTGTACCAGTATTACCAGTACTATTGGTCCATTCATCCTGACACCAGTGAGTCAGTTATATCACAGCGTTACCTGTACAAGTAAGTATTACCAGTACTATTGGTCCATTCATCCTGACACCAGTGAGTTAGTTATATCACAGCGTTACCGGTACAAATATTACCAGTACTATTGGTCCATTCATCCTGACACCAGTAAGTCAGTTATATCACAGTATTACATGTACCAGTATTACCAGTACTATTGGTCCATTCATCCTGACACCAGTGAGTCAGTTATATCACAGTGTTACCTGTACAAGTATTACCAGTACTATTGGTCCATTCATCCTGACACCAGTGAGACAGTTATATCACAGTGTTACCTGTACAAGTATTACCAGTACTATTGGTCCATTCATTCTGACACCAGTGAGTCAGTTATATTACAGCGTTACCTATACAAGTATTACCAGTACTATTGGTCCATTCATGCTGACACCAGTGAGTCAGTTATATCACAGTGTTACCGGTACCAGTATTACCAGTACTACTGGTCCATTCATCCTGACACCAGTGAGTCAGTTATATCACAGCCTTACCTGTACAAGTATTACCAGTACTATTGGTCCATTCATCCTGACACCAGTGAGTCAGTTATATCACAGCTTTACCGGTACCAGTATTACCAGTACTACTGGTCCATTCATCCTGACACCAGTGAGTCAGTTATATCACAGCCTTACCTGTACAAGTATTACCAGTACTATTGGTCCATTCATCCTGACACCAGTCAGTCAGTTAGTTCACAGTATTACCTGTACAAGTATTAACAGTACTATTGGTCCATTCATCCTGACAACAGTGAGTCAGTTATATCACAGCTTTACCGGTACAAGTATTACCAGTATTATTGGTCCATTCATCCTGACATCAGTGAGTCAGTCGTATCAGTACTATTGGTCCATTCATCCTGACACCAGTGAGTCAGTCGTATCAGTACTATTAGTCCATTCATCCTGACACCAGTTAGTCAGTCGTACCAGTACTATTGGTCCATTCATCCTGACACCAGTGAGTCAGTTATATCACAGTGTTACCTGTACAAGTATTACCAGTACTATTGGTCCATTCATCCTGACACCAGTGAGTCAGTTATACCACAGCGTTACCTGTACAAGTATTATCAGTACTACTGGTCCATTCATCGTATCAGTACTATTGGTCCATTCATCCTGACACCAGTGAGTCAGTCGTATCAGTACTACTGGTCCATTCATCCTGACACCAGTGAGTCAGTCGTATCAGTACTATTAGTCCATTCATCCTGACACCAATGAGTCAGTCGTATCAGTACTATTAGTCCATTCATCCTGACACCAGTGAGTCAGTCGTATCAGTATTATTGGTCCATTCATACTGACACCAGTGAGTCAGTCGTATCAGTACTATTAGTCCATTCATCCTGACACCAGTGAGTCAGTCGTATCAGTACTATTAGTCCATTCATCCTGACACCAGTGAGTCAGTCGTACCAGTACTATTAGTCCATTCATCCTGACACCAGTGAGTCAGTCGTATCAGTACTATTGGTCCATGCATCCTGACACCAGTGAGTCAGTCGTATCAGTACTATTGGTCCATTCATCCTGACACCAGTGACTCAGTTATATCACAGCGTTACCTGTACAAGTATTACCAATACTATTGGTTCATTCATCCTGACACCAGTGAGTCAGTTATATCACAGCGTTACCTGTACAAGTATTACCAGTACTACTTGTCCATTCATCCTGACACCAGTGAGTCAGTCGTATCAGTACTATTAGTCCATTCATCCTGACACCAGTGAGTCAGTCGTATCAGTACTATTGGTCCATTCATCCTGACACCAGTGAGTCAGTCGTATCAGTACTATTGGTCCATTCATCCTGACACCAGTGAGTCAGTCGTATTAGTACTATTAGTCCATTCATCCTGACACCAGTGAGTCAGTCGTATTGCTTAGCCCACAATCCAGAGTGCCAAGGAGGGAACTCCATAATACCATTTTAAACGTTTTTAGCATCATGCGTATATAGATTTCTCAAGAATGTGTGCTTAACTAATATAGTAGCATGTAAACTGAGTTCTTGATACAAAACATCCAGTGTACAGACATTGACCGAATACAAACAAATACAACTACAGTTACTACATATACTTATACGTGTTGAAAACATCAAACTTTCAATATGTCCTTTGTTATTGAGAGCGTGACTGACATACGGACATACAAAGAAGAGGTGGTCCCTTGGTAATTGACACAATAAAACAGTGACCAGTAATCCCTGATATACCTGTGTATGACTTTTCAAAAGTTTTGGCGGCAATACCGTTATTCCGTGTAATTTGAAATGCCACAGGTCACCAGTTGTCATATAGGATGTGTTTTTTATTATCATGAGAGAAATTCTACGCCATTTTAAATATTATTTCCTTCATCTATAATAAGGATGGACAAGCCCATTGGCATCATGGCCGCCACAAAGAGGAATCGAACAAGGGACACCCGGTGTTGTGTACATTCAACCATGGCGGACAATCAACGATATTTAATGGACATATCAATGTCATATGGTTCATTTAATCATTTTACGTGACGTTTCATTGCACCAAGAGTCACGAACTATCAGTGGTGTTTGTTTTCGGTACTGATTTGATAGCCTATGGTTTAACGTCGTTTTCAACAATTCTTAGTCTTATCGCTGCGGCCAGTTCACAAAAAAGTATGTGTTTTATGACCGTCTTATACGAGTACTCAACACAACCGTCCTGTCCAAACAAATGACTTCTTGTCCACATAAACTGTTATCCCCCTGGTTAAAGAAGAATGACGCTTGTCCCAGGGCTGGGGTTTGAACCCACATCCCCAGGATGAAAGCCAACTATGCTACCAAGTGATTTACAATGAACCGACATCCCCTGGATTGAAGCCAACTACGCTACCAAGTGATTTACAATGAACCGACATCCCCAGGATGGAAGCCAACTATGCTACCAAGTGATTTACAATGAACCGACATCCCCAGGATGGAAGCCAACTACACTACCAAGTGATTTACAATGAACCGACTTTCTCTTCTGAAAGACCATACGACATGCTTGCACTATCGTGTTTATTACCTAATCAAAAAAGCTCCAAAGCGCGACATGTTTAAGCTTTTTTAAATGTGATAAATACATTACATACAACAGTTTTTTTCATTAACCAGACTATTTATTCTCAAGGATTTCACTGCTGGATTGATACGTCAATCTAATTTTACTGATTAAAATCATAATCAAAATCAACAGGGGATATTTATAATCCGTGTGTATATATCAGACCACATCAGACTCTTATATTAAGTCACGAGGGATTGTTCTGCATTCTTTCAAACCAGAATACAGCGATAATTGATTAACGTTAGACTATTTGGAGTGCTTTGCATATTATTGTAACAGCGTTCATATTTACACATGCTTGACATGCCAATATTATAGAACTATTACATTGCAACGGACAAACAATACAGATGGACGGACAGATAGACAGATGGTCAGATGATGGAGAAGTCATTCCAATATACAACCCAACCAAGACAGGCTTTTCCTTTCAATTCAAACTTTTTTTCCTTAAACAAATTAAATGAATAGCTTAAGGGGTTACATACATCGTGGCATGTAATTGCGACCACATAACAGATAATTCCGGTTAGCTTCAAAGACGCGTTACAACGTTATCATGTAAATTGTACGAGAGTTATATGGCTATCGGAAAATCGCCGTTTTATAATAATAATAATAATAAATTCTTTATTTTAAGAAGATAACACATTATGCATTTTATACAAATTAACAAATGTAAAAAGTCATATTTACAATGTGGTCTTCTGTAACAAAACACATTTTTAACAAATCACATTCTATCAAATTCTATCGATTTATCAAATCGAACGAAACATGACATTTTGGAAAATGCTTAATTGAAAATTAAATTCTATTTGTTAAAAGAATCAAATTGATGATGCCTCGCAAACCAGGGTATATCATGAAATACCGAACTCAAAAACGGAAAACAATATTTTCCCTAAAGTGTATTTAACTCTTGCCGACAATCAACGAATCTTCAGATAACGTTGAATACAAAATACGGAAAATCTCTATAAATGAAGTTACAAATACTGAAAAATGAAATAAAAATACTGTAACAAATTGAGAAATGGCTCGTCTTCAGCAATTTCTCCTTTTATCACAATGTTTTCAAAAGTCTCTCCTGCAATGGAGTTAGAAAGTAATTGTATGTCGGAAAGCTTTAATAATCTAAAATTGTATTGCTGCTAAAATCCTGCGACTCCTTTCCTCACAATTGTTCTTATTTTAAATAATTCTTACGCATTACTTCAACATAGAGTGCTTCATAACGGTGCAGGAAAAACAAGAAAGGTAGACCAAAATGTGACTGCATGAATGTAGTGGCTGAGTCTGGTCTTAGACTGTTCACAAATGTATCAAGGCGTGTATTTGGGTTTACCTATAGTTGCTAAAAGTCGATTACAGCGAGCTAAGGGTTAATGACTGAAATAACTCGTATTATAACTCGTGTACACTCTATTTTAATTACCAAAAAAAATGGATACCTTTTTATCATCTTCCGTATCTTATGTGATGAGCATTACATGCTAATGGTTGTAATTTTCCCCCTTATATTTGTATTTATTGATTGGTCGGGGCTTAACGACGTTTTCAGCACTATTATTCAGTCCTATAACTGCGGCCAGTTTGCCTACCCATGTCTCTCATAAGTGTTTCACACGACTACCTGGATTGCCAGCCAACATCGCTACCGATTGAGCTATCGGAGCGCGTAGGCACATCTAAAGTTTAAAACTGAACAAAACGTAGTACCAGGAACCAACACGGCGTTGTACTCTGTATCCTGTTTTTTTTAACAAAGCGAATCACGACCAGTATTTATATTCGTGCAGTTCAATCTTCGAACAACATTGTCAGTTAGCACTTTATCATTTTGTTAACAAAGAATACTCGACAAACGAGCCCGTCTATGTAGAAATGTACGTGAGGTTGGATAGTGTTAAAGAAAACTTGACAAACGAGCCCGTCTATGTAGAAATGTACGTCAGGTTGGATGGTGTTAAAGAATACTCGACAAACGAGCCCGTCTATGTAGAAATGTACGTCAGGTTGGATGGTGTTAGCAAACAATACTCAACAAACGAGCCCGTCTATGTAGAAATGTACGTGAGGTTGAATGGTGTTAGCAAACAATACTCGACAAACGAGCCCGTCTATGTAGAAATGTACGTGAGGTTGGATGGTGTTAACAAACAATACTCAACAAACGAGCCCGTCTATGTAGAAATGTACGTGAGGTTGGATGGTGTTAACAAACAATACTCAACAAACGAGCCCGTGTATGTAGAAATGTACGTGAGGTTGGATGGTGTTAACAAACAATACTCAACAAACGAGCCCGTCTATGTAGAAATGTACGTGAGGTTGGATGGTGTTAACAAACAATACTCAACAAACGAGCCCGTCTATGTAGAAATGTACGTGAGGTTGGATGGTGTTAACAAACAATACTCGACAAACGAGCCCGTCTATGTAGAAATGTACGTGAGGTTGGATGGTGTTAACAAACAATACTCAACAAACGAGCCCGTCTATGTAGAAATGTACGTGAGGTTGGATGGTGTTAACAAACAATACTCGACAAACGAGCCCGTCTATGTAGAAATGTACGTGAGGTTGGATGGTGTTAACAAACAATACTCGACAAACGAGCCCGTCTATGTAGAAATGTACGTGAGGTTGGATGGTGTTAACAAACAATACTCAACAAACGAGCCCGTCTATGTAGAAATGTACGTGAGGTTGGATGGTGTTAACAAACAATACTCAACAAACGAGCCCGTCTATGTAGAAATGTACGTGAGGTTGGATGGTGTTAACAAACAATACTCAACAAACGAGCCCGTCTATGTAGAAATGTACGTGAGGTTGGATGGTTGTAACAAACAATACTCAGCAAACGAGCCCGTCTATGTAGAAATGTACGTGAGGTTGGATGGTGTTAACAAACAATACTCAACAAACGAGCCCGTCTATGTAGAAATGTTCGTGAGGTTGGATGGTGTTAACAAACAATACTCAACAAACGAACCCGTCTATGTAGAAATGTACGTGAGGTTGAATGGTGTTAACAAACAATACTCAACAAACGAGCCCGTCTATGTAGAAATGTACGTGAGGTTGGATGGTGTTAACAAACAATACTCAACAAACGAACCCGTCTATGTAGAAATGTACGTGAGGTTGGATGGTGTTAACAAACAATACTCAACAAACGAGCCCGTCTATGTAGAAATGTACGTGAGGTTGGATGGTGTTAACAAACAATACTCAACAAACGAGCCCGTCTATGTAGAAATGTACGTGAGGTTGGATGGTGTTAACAAACAATACTCAACAAACGAGCCCGTCTATGTAGAAATGTACGTGAGGTTGGATGGTGTTAAAGAATACTCAACAAACGAGCCCGTCTATGTAGAAATGTACGTGAGGTTGGATGGTGTTAACAAACAATACTCAACAAACGAGCCCGTCTATGTAGACATGTACGTGAGGTTGAATGGTGTTAGCAAGATGAGCCCGTGTATAGTGTGATCAAGGTCTGGACTGTTAACTGTTTACTAGCAAAAGCTTGTATATCGTGATAAATGTACAGAATGATATTATTGAAAAACTGTAAAAAAACAACAACACACATAGCACATTCGACTCTATACTTTCTAAGATGGTATCAAATCCTATAGTTGTCTAGCTTAATGCACAAAGTTCATTCATTAGCATACAAATATATTTTTAAGTTTCTCGGACCGGGCTGAAGAGTCAAATCCATTACAATTTGTGTTGTCCATTTTATTTTACTGATGTAGCCAGAGAGCACCTGAACGTACCACTGGTATATAATGGACTTACGCATTTAATACAAAAGTTCAGTTATATCGCGTCGATGGCTTGGTAAAATACCAGAACACCTGATATCAGTTGTTCATACAGCTATTCATCAGTGATAATGTTATCAACGGAACAATGATAGCCAAGGGTGGGATTGATTGATTGATTGATTGATTGATTGATTGATTGATTGTTTGGTGTTTTATGCCGCTTTCAACAATGTTTTATTTATTTCAATGCGTTGTTCGTTTGATTGGAGGTTTACGCTGTTTTCAAAATTATTTCAGTAATATCACTTCGACAGTTTATTAATTCATGATCACTGGGTAAGCAAACCAGAACTAGGCTAGGAAATATACATTGCCCATGGGTACCCAACCATGACCGCAGCGACATGGGATTGCGCCCAGGAGGCAAGGTTCCAAATCTCCGCTGCTAATCACTCGGTCACGGCGGATTCCACAACAACAAGGAGTCGTTCCTTTCTAAGTACATGTACATGTATGTTCATTTAGCTTTCGTACGTATTTAGAATGTTATATATGAATGTTCAAGGCTGTAAGTATTCAGTATGTTATATATGAATGTTCAAGGCTGTACGTATTCAGTATGTTATATATGAACGTTCAAGACTGTACCTATGCATAAATGACACTAATTATCGAATTAATAGTTTCTAACGTCTTATAGCTAATAGCTTTCTGGATTGTTATGTTAAAACAACATCTGGATGCCCGTTATTTTTTTCAATTATTTTTAATACCACTTTGTAGGCCGTTACGTTTGCGTTTTGTGTATAACATGGTTGTTAAATGAATGTTTATGGATTCAAACCAGGTTTTCGTCGTACTTTAGAATTTCATCATCCGGTATATTTCTCTCGAAAAAGAAGGTAGACTCGGTATCGTTTTGAATGTTTATATCATCCAGTCTCTCTATATATGCCGACTTACGCATATTTACGAACGTACTGTCTCTCTATACGAACATTCACGAAAGAACTGTCTCTCTATACGAACATTCACGAAATAACTGTCTCTCTATACGAACATCCACGAAAGAACTGTCTCTCTATACGAACATCCACGAAGAAACTGTCTCACTATACGAACATTCACGGACGAACTGTCTCTTTATACGAACATTCATGAAATAACTGTCTCTCTATAAGAACATTCACGAAATAATTGTCTCTCTATACGAACATTCACGAAATAACTGTCTCTCTATACGAACATTCACGAAATAACTGTCTCTCTATACGAACATCCACGAAAGAACTGTCTCTCTATACGAACATCCACGAAGAAACTGTCTCACTATACGAACATTCACGAAATAACTGTCTCTCTATACGAACATTCACGAAAGTACTGTTTCTCTATACGAACATTCACGAAAGAACTGTCTCTCTTTACGAACATCCACGAAAGAACTGTCTCTCTATACGAACATTCACAAAAGTAATGTCTCTCTATAAAACATTCACGATAGAACTGCCTCTATATACGAACATTCACGAAGGAACTGTCTCTCTATACGAACATTCACGAAAGAACAGTCTCACTATTCACGAAAGAACTGTCTCACTATACAATCATTCACGAAAGAACTGTCTCTCTATACGAACATTCACGAAAGAACTGTCTCACTATACGAACATTCACGAAATAACTGTTTCACTATACGAACATTCACGAAATAACTGTCTCACTATACGAACATCCACGAAAGTACTGTCTCACTATACGAACATCCATGAAAGTACTGTCTCACTATACGAACATTCACGAAAGAACTGTCTCTTTATACGAACATTCACGAAAGAACTGCAATTATATACGAACATTCACGAAAGAACTGTTTCACTATACGAACATCCACGAAAGAACTGTCTCACTATACGAACATTCACGGACGAACTGTCTCACTATACGAACATTCACGAAAGAACTGTCTCTTTATACGAACATTCACAAAAGAACTGTCTCTCTATACGAACATTCACGAAAGAACTGTCTCACTATACAAATATTCATGAAAGAACTGCAACTCTATACGAACATTCACGAAATAACTGTTTCACTATACGAACATTCACGAAATAACTGTCTCACTATACAAACATTCATGAAAGAACTGCAACTCTATACGAACATCCACGAAAGTACTCTCTCACTATACGAAAATTCACGAAAGAACTGTCTCTTTATACGAACATTCACGAAAGAACTGTTCGTATATAATTGCAGTTCTTTCGTGAATGTTCGTATAGTGAGACAGTTCTTTTGTGAATGTTCGTATAAAGAGACAGTTCTTTCGTGAATGTTCGTATAGTGAGACAGTTCGTCCGTGAATGTTCGTATAGTGAGACAGTTCTTTCGTGGATGTTCGTATAGTGAAACAGTTCTTTCGTGAATGTTCGTATATAATTGCAGTTCTTTCGTGAATGTTCGTATAGTGAGACAGTTCTTTTGTGAATGTTCGTATAAAGAGACAGTTCTTTCGTGAACGTGTGGTGGTACTTTGATTATATGCGGTGGTTTAAACTTTGTATGCGGTGGTTTAAACTTTGTATGCGGTGGTTTAAACTTTATACGCGGTGCATTAACCTTGGGGATGATCATACTTTCCGGCATTCTCCGGAATTATTTCCGGAAATTACCGAGCATGACAGAAAGGTTTGAACATTAACAGTGTACACATTTTCTAAATAGACGAGATGTAGAATGTCGTCTATGCAGACGATCTCTAATTCCTGAAGCAGACAACTCTTGAAATCATTATTGTCAAAGGATAAATTGCTCATCTTGAGAAATTTCTCCAATTGTCACGATGCGTTCAACCAAACCCTCTTCAATAATTATACTTTCATTTATTAAGATTTTCTATAGTTTTGCCTTAAAGTCATCTGATGCATACTTGTTGTATTACGGAAGATTTAAGAATGTGTTCAGGTTACCACTTTATGGTAATGTTTCCTCATAAATACAACTTAAATTCCTCAGCAGCTTCTGGAAATAAGAGAAATAACTTGAAAAGTGATTTACATGATATATTTGATTTTGTCTTTGGGAAAAGGCATAACTTTGTTTTTTTCTGAACAGTGTAGGTTCAAATCAGCCTGCACATTTGCTCTGATTATCATAATCGTCACAAGTTGACTGAAGCTTCTAATAAGCATAAGTAAGTACATGTCATAATCTACTCATATAACATAAGCATTCGAGCTTGTGAGAGGTCATATATTATTGGACTAGTAATATTCAAACTTTAGATTTTAGATTTTGATCAGACTGCAAATCATGCCAAATGAACAGACCAATCTCGTCTAGAGCGGATTTCAGTGCAGACGACGACATTTTGTATACACATCTATTTATAAATTATTCAAGCGCTTTTTTTTTAAATTGAGTAAATGGTGTAAATGTTAATATCTATCTGTCTGACTCGGTATTTTCCGGATAAATAATTACGGAGAATGCCGGAAAGTATGATCATCCTAATGAAAAATGTACCGCATATAAAGCTGTTTACACCATGTATACATTAGTATGGACCGAACATATTGCCAAATGCATTGCCTACTATGATCTTTTATGAACACATACGTAATAATTCACCAGGTATAAAGATACGTGCAGGCACTTCATATATTAAAACATACATCGCATATATTGACCAACATACAACGTATACATGTAAAACTACTGCATACACAAACAAATACACCACATATAATGTAATTTGTACTGCATAGTATATAGTTTGTATTGCACATGACGTTGTTTGTACAACGTATAATGGTTATTCTACTTTATCCTGTCACGTGTAGCAATTTCGACCCGATAACAGGGTGCCGTATATTTATTTTGATATACGTCAGTTGGTCACGTGATAAGCTGGCGGGCACCTGCTATCCGGGACTACTTTTTTTAGCAAGCGTCGCTGTAAATTCCAACTTCAATCGATAAAAACAGCAAATATCGTCGATAAACTTCTCATTTGTGAATACAATATTCATGAAGATAGCTGTTGTTTGTGTTGTATTTTGTTAGAATTTTGAGAACTATTTCTTTCCGCGCATCAATCACGAATGGCTGCTGTTTATTTATGAAACATGACGTCACAATGAAAGGGATGCAATTCAGTAAATTACATATTTTTAAAGCTGCCATAGAAATAAAAAATAAATGCGACAGGATAAATAGAATAATAGGTTGGTGCCGTGGATTGAAAAGTTTATCTGGCTCGGCACCGTAATTTATCGGATTCGCCTTCGGCTCACCCGATAAATTACTCCGCCTTGCCAGATAAACTTTCTCAATCCACGGCACCAACCTATTATTCTCTTTGTTTAAACACTAGTTTGCACTGCATATTATTCAATAATCACCACACATAATAGAAAAGGCACAGCATATCACGAATAATGTACCACGTCAAATGAAATATGTACCTCATATATACGTGAAAATGTACTGCATATAATACAATACAACATACTAAGACAGTAAAGGCGTTCCATACAGAGGACCGATTGCTGTATTCAAATACCTCGATAAAAACATCTTAACAATATATATAGTTCGGTTTTGCTTCAACTATCAAAACAGTAAAAGGACAGTGGAGCTATACCGGGAAAGAATTACAATCTTAAAATAGCAAACTGGAAAGAGGGCTACTTTATTACATTATTGGGTCAGGCGTACTCTAATAATGGCGGCGCCCTTTGGTTGAATGATTGATTGGTTGGTGTTTTACGCCGCTTTCAACACTTTTTAAGTTATATCACGGAATTTCGTATGGCAATAATCATTTGCTTGTGTTAAAGCTGATCATGTCAATCCATTTCAATATGAACGCCTCGTTGGTATAGTGACAGAGCATCAGCATCGGTCGCGGGAGGTCGCGGGTTCAATCCACGGGCGGATCATACCAAATAGTTAAGAGTTGGTAATTATGGTTTTTCCCTCCTCTGTGTCATAAAAGAAGAAGAATTTTCTTTGGTGTATGTAATGTGTTTGTACCTTTAAAATACAAACAGTATAGGATCTTGCAATATGGACATATATCATGAAACAGCCTGTATATCGGACGGGATATCAGGAAATAATGATGAAAACGGCGTTGAGCTCCAATTAATGAAATGGATAACGAACTCGCGACCAGTGATTTTCAGTCATACCGCGGCGGCCATTTCACCTACTAAAACATTTTCTGACTTTCTACATTAGTTCTACATATAATATCCCTTCAGCAGCAACTGGCTGCTTTTCCACATATATCGTTAGCCCACTGATGGGAGACGAATGACGCTTTCGAGCTCACAAACCCTGAATTGACAGCCTGCGAGGCTACCGAGTGAGCTACCGGGGCTCGGTCTGCATTGGATAAAAGGCCAGTCCGTGTGACACGACGAAGTAGCAGATCAATGTCACGTCACTTCCGTTTGTATAATTGGATTGCCGACATCATGGCGTTGTCGTAATTATTTTAAGTTGAAATTCTAACGTATCTTTAAAAACTCAAAGCTTCCCTGATATAGTCGGTTACAGACACATGATGCAGCAGACGATGTTTGTAAACATTTGGTGAAAAGAGTAAACAGCTTTATCGATGTACGATTATATGTTTTCCCACGTATTAAATTGAGTCTGCATTCGGTAAAAGGCTTGTCCATGTGACACGACGAAGTAGCAGGTCAATGTCAAGTTACTTCCGTTGTTACAATGCCGGGGTTGTCGTAACTATATTATAACCAATTCAAACGTAAAGCCTTGAAAATATCTCAGAAAAATATGGAAAATCTCTTTAAATAAAAGAATATTATTGAATAAAGATAAAAAAAACATCGTGACAAAATGAAAATGTGCTGGTTACGAGCAACTTCTCCTGTTACCACAATGTTTTCAAAAGCCATTTACAGCTGAAAAACCAACATGCGTATGTATGTAGTGAAGGGTTAACAGAACTGTAAATGAATCTTTGAAATACAAACTTTCTCTGATACAGTTAATACAAACATTCTCTGATACAGTTAACAGAACTGTAAATGAATCTTTGAAATACAAACTTTCTCTGATACAGTTAACAGAACTGTAAATGAATCTTTGAAATACAAACTTTCCCTGATACAGTCGGCTCTAGACATTATATGAAATACAAACTTTCTCTGATACAGTCGGCTCTAGACATTATATGAAATACAAACTTTCTCTGATACAGTCGGCTCTAGACATTATATGAAATACAAACTTTCTCTGATACAGTCGGCTCTAGACATTACATGAAATACAAACTTTCTCTGATACAGTCGGCTCTAGACATTATATGAAATACAAACTTTCTCTGATACAGTCGGCTCTAGACATTATATGAAATACAAACTTTCTCTGATACAGTTAACAGAACTGTAAATGAATCTTTGAAATACAAACTTTTCCTGATACAGTCGGCTCTAGACATTACATGAAATACAAACTTTCTCTGATACAGTCGGCTCTAGACATTATATGAAATACAAACTTTCACTGATACAGTCGGCTCTATACATTATATGAAATACAAACTTTCTCTGATACAGTCGGCTCTAGACATTACATGAAATACAAACTTTCTCTGAAACAGTCTGCTATAGGCATTATATGAAATACAAACTTTCACTGATACAGTCGGCTCTAGGCATTATATGAAATACAAACTTGCTCTGATACAGTCGGCTCTATACATTATATGAAATACAAACTTTCTCTGATACAGTCGGCTCTAGACATTATATGAAATACAAACTTTCTCTGATACAGTCGGCTCTATGCATTGTATGAAATACAAACTTTCTCTGATACAGTCGGCTCTATACATTGTATGAAATACAAACTTTCACTGATACAGTCGGCTCTAGACATTATACAAAACTCGGTAATTTCTCGGTAATTTCTAGGTGTCCCGATACTTTTATCAAATGTTTACAAGAAAACGACCACATATAACATCAAATAAAGTGTTAGCCCGTTACGTCATAGGTAGTCTGAGCAGTCTTTTTAGAAGATAAACTTAATAATTCGATGCAGTTATATTACAAAAAAATAGAACATCTGCTGAATATAAAGAAATCAATGTAACTTAGGAAGAGGAGTTTCTATGACGCTGCGTTTATTTGTCTAGACTATATTTATCATTTACCTTAATATGGAAGCGTGTATATTAGGTGAAGCACGAAGATTTATGGGAAAAACGAGAATGAGACAAAGGACAATATTTCCATAAAAAAACAGTGAGTAGCCCCGATGATATGTTATACGTAAACTAAGTACTAGAAAAAGTCAGCCGTTCGAGAAATGAAATTGTTGTTTATTGTCTGCGAAATATATAATTGATTCGCATTTTGAAGGTTTGAAACGATTATATCGATCCTTCAGCCCTTACCCGCTAATAACGAACGCGTGTTGACGGACTCGTTTGAAACGATTATATCGATCCTTCAGCCCTTACCCGCTAATAACGAACGCGTGTTGACGGACTCGTTTATAACGATTATATCGATCCTTCAGCCTTTACTCACTAATAACGAACGCGTGTTGACGGACTCGTTTGAAACGATTATATCGATCCTTCAGCCCTTACCCACTAATAACGAACGCGTGTTGACGGAATCGTTTGAAACGATTATATCCATCCTTCATCCCTTACTCGCTAATAACGAACGCGTGCTGACGGACTCGTTTATAACGATTATATTGATCCTTCAGCCCTTACCCACTAATAACGAACGCGTGTTGACGGACTCGTTTATAACGATTATATTGATCCTTCAGCCCTTACTCACTAATAACGAACGCGTGTTGACGGACTCGTTTGAAACGATTATATCGATCCTTCAGCCCTTACCCACTAATAACGAACGCGTGTTGACGGACTCGTATGAAACGATTATATCGATCCTTCATCCCTTACTCGCTAATAACGAACGCGTGTTGACGGACTCGTTTGAAATGATTATATCGATCCTTCATCCCTTACTCACTAATAACGAACGCGTGTTGACGGACTCGTTTGAAACGATTATATCGATCCTTCAGCCCTTACCCGCTAATAACGAACGCGTGCTGACAGACTCGTTTGTAACGATTATATCGATCCTTCATCCCTTACCCACTAATAACGAACGCGTGTTGACGGACTCGTTTATAACGATTATATCGATCCTTCAGCCCTTACCCGCTAATAACGACCGCGTGCTGACGGACTCGTTTGTAACGATTATATCGATCCTTTATCCCTTACCCGCTAATAACGAACGCGTGTTGACGGACTCGTTTATAACGATTATATCGATCCTTTATCCCTTACCCGCTAATAACGAACGCGTGATGACGGACTCGTTTATAACGATTATATCGATCCTTCATCCCTTACCCACTAATAACGAACGCGTGTTGACGGACTCGTTTATAACGATTATATCGATCCTTCATCCCTTACCCACTAATAACGAACGCGTGATGACGGACTCGTTTATAACGATTATATCGATCCTTTATCCCTTAACCGCTAATAACGAACGCGTGTTGACGGACTCGTTTGTAACGATTATATCGATCATTCAGCCCTTACCCACTAATAATGAACGCGTGATGACGGACTCGTTTGTAACAATTATATCGATCCTTCAGCCCTTACCCGCTAATAACGAACGCGTGTGACGGACTCGTTTATAACGATTATATCGATCATTCAGCCCTTACCCGCTAATAACGAACGCGTGTTGACCGACTCGTTTGTAACGATTATATTGATCCTTCAGCCCTTACCCGCTAATAACGAACGCGTGCTGACGGACTCGTTTGTAACGATTATATCGATCCTTCAGCCCTTACCCGCTAATAACGAACGCGTGTTGACGGACTCGTTTATAACGATTATATCGATCCTTCAGCCCTTACCCACTAATAACGAACGAGTGTTGACGGACTCGTTTATAACGATTATATATATCCTTCAGCCCTTACCCGCTAATAACGAACACGTGTGACGGACTCGTTTGTAACGATTATATCGATCATTCAGCCCTTACCCGCTAATAATGAACGCGTGTTGACGGACTCGTTTATAACGATTATATCGATCCTTCATCCCTTACCCACTAATAACGAACGAGTGTTGACGGACTCGTTTATAACGATTATATCGATCCTTCAGCCTTTACCCACTAATAACGAACGAGAGTTGACGGACTCGTTTATAACGATTATATCGATCCTTCATCCCTTACCCACTAATAACGAACGAGTGTTGACGGACTCGTTTATAACGATTATATATATCCTTCAGCCCTTACCCGCTAATAACGAACACGTGTGACGGACTTGTTTGTAACGATTATATCGATCATTCAGCCCTTACCCGCTAATAACGAACGCGTGTTGACGGACTCGTTTATAACGATTATATATATCCTTCAGCCCTTACCCGCTAATAACGAACACGTGTGACGGACTCGTTTGTAACGATTATATCGATCATTCAGCCCTTACCCGCTAATAACGAACGCGTGTTGACGGACTCGTTTATAACGATTATATATATCCTTCAGCCCTTACCCGCTAATAACGAACACGTGTGACGGACTCGTTTGTAACGATTATATCGATCATTTAGCCCTTACCAACTAATAACGAACGCGTGTTGACGGACTCGTTTGTAACGATTATATCGATCATTCAGCCCTTACCCGCTAATAACGAACGCGTGTTGACGGACTCGTTTATAACGATTATATCGATCCTTCAGCCCTTACCCACTAATAACGAACGAGTGTTGACGGACTCGTTTATAACGATTATATATATCCTTCAGCCCTTACCCGCTAATAACGAACACGTGTGACGGACTCGTTTGTAACGATTATATCGATCATTCAGCCCTTACCCGCTAATAACGAACGCGTGTTGACGGACTCGTTTATAACGATTATATCGATCCTTCATCCCTTACCCACTAATAACGAACGAGTGTTGACGGACTCGTTTATAACGATTATATCGATCCTTCAGCCTTTACCCACTAATAACGAACGAGTGTTGACGGACTCGTTTATAACGATTATATCGATCCTTCATCCCTTACCCACTAATAACGAACGAGTGTTGACGGACTCGTTTATAACGATTATATATATCCTTCAGCCCTTACCCGCTAATAACGAACACGTGTGACGGACTCGTTTGTAACGATTATATCGATCATTCAGCCCTTACCCGCTAATAACGAACGCGTGTTGACGGACTCGTTTATAACGATTATATATATCCTTCAGCCCTTACCCGCTAATAACGAACACGTGTGACGTACTCGTTTGTAACGATTATATCGATCATTCAGCCCTTACCCGCTAATAACGAACGCGTGTTGACGGACTCGTTTATAACGATTATATATATCCTTCAGCCCTTACCCGCTAATAACGAACACGTGTGACGGACTCGTTTGTAACGATTATATCGATCATTTAGCCCTTACCAACTAATAACGAACGCGTGTTGACGGACTCGTTTGTAACGATTATATCGATCATTCAGCCCTTACCCGCTAATAACGAACGCGTGTTGACGGACTCGTTTATAACGATTATATCGATCCTTCATCCCTTACCCACTAATAACGAACGAGTGTTGACGGACTCGTTTATAACGATTATATCGATCCTTCAGCCTTTACCCACTAATAACGAACGAGTGTTGACGGACTCGTTTATAACGATGATATCGATCCTTCATCCCTTACCCATTAATAACGAACGCGTGTTGACGGACTCGTTTATAACGATTATATCGATCCTTCCTCCATTACCCACTAATAACGAACGCGTGTTGACGGACTCGTTTATAACGATTATATCGATCCTTCATCCCTTACCCATTAATAACGAACGCGTGTTGACGGACTCGTTTATAACGATTATATCGATCCTTCAGCCCTTACCCGCTAATAACGAACGCGTGTTGACGGACTCGTTTATAACTATTATATCGATCCTTCAGCCCTTACCCACTAATAACGAACGCGTGTTGACTGACTCGTTTGTAACGATTATATCGATCCTTTAGCCCTTACCCGCTAATAACGAACGCGTGTGACGGACTCGTTTATAACACACGCGTTAGTATCGCTCAGGATAGAATTTCCCAAAATCAGAATTTGATCTGTAATGAAACGACTATATGGGTGGATCACCAGCATAATTAAAACGC
Source organism: Serripes groenlandicus (assembly GCA_031761405.1). Taxonomy (NCBI): domain Eukaryota; kingdom Metazoa; phylum Mollusca; class Bivalvia; order Cardiida; family Cardiidae; genus Serripes; species Serripes groenlandicus. The sequence continues at coordinate 320,768 of JASEVX010000197.1, forward strand.
GTATATAAAAATCCTTTATTCTTTTTTAATGATTTGCATTTTATCTCGTCAATGTAACAACCATCCTTCTATTATTCATTGAAGAAATACATAAAGATCCTATTACAAAGCAAAACTAGTGAGCTTCTTGGAAACAATGTCAATAATTTAAAATATAAAAAGGAATATGATCATTTCTTATAAACGAGTATCATTGTGTGATACGTTGGCAACAAACGCACCATAAAACATGTTCATTCATAGAAAAAGACAACGCAGTCATAATAAGGTCTCTCGAAATGGATTCTGATGACACGAAACAAATTACTTTCACTTTGAACGTGTGCTCATACGTGAATGTATGGTTTGTGTTTTTCTTGATTAACATTTGACGGCAGACATAACGGCGTTGTTTAAATCATTCGAAATTGAAGTTTTAGCTGATCTTTTGATTCTGCTTGTTGAAGGCTTTGAGCTGTGTAAATCCTCACAAGTACAGCTTTATCCTTAATTAAGGATCTTGAATATTGTTAGATATTGTTTAAGGGTACACACTGTTAATGTCATACTTCTATGAAATATAAATATCTCATTCACTTAACACATAATACAGCTTTAATAGTCTTAAACTAATGTTTCATTGTGCTTTTACGATGTTTTCAAAAATATTTCTATCATAACAAGGCGACAAAAACACGTACATGTAACCATGGTTACTTGATGACTAACTAGTTCAAACGAACGAACACAAAATGTGTTAAAGTCACATATTTTCTTTACAATATCAATCATTAAGTAAATAACTTCCACAAAACCAGGCCATATTAGGCCTACATGGCACTCTATAAACAGTATAAGGCTAGCAAATATGCCATGCGCAAATGCACTCTACATGTGTATATACAGTATAATGCTAGCAAATGTGCCATGCACAAAGGCACTCTATATACAGTATAAGGCTAGCAAATATGTCATGCGCAAAGGCACTCTATATACAGTATAATGCTAGCAAATATGCCATGCACAAAGGCAATCTATATACAGTATAAGGCTAGCAAATATGCCATGCACAAAGGCAATCTATATACAGCATAAGGCTAGTAAATGTTTCATGCGCATGCGCAAAGGCACTTTATCCTGACCGCCGCGAACTGGGATCGAACCTAGATTATCCGGTCCCAAATCCGCGATGTAAACTACACAGCCACGTTTTTCGTCTCAACACTCCGGCTCATCTTGTCGTACTCTTTCGAGCAGTGATCTGAACCCAGCCCTCCTAACCGCATCTACCGTGACGAACCAAAATTCGTCGTGTTGTGTTTCCTAAAGCGAATGATTAAAACATCAAATATGTTGTTGTGTTTTCCTTTGTTTTTTAGACATGATGTAAAACTGTTAAGAGAAATATACTGCTTACATATATAGCTTCACATTTGCATCATGCAAGCAAACTTGTGCTGTATTTATTATTAATATGCTCTAACAATTTCGCTTTAGTGTTACGGACATATACTAAACATAAAACGATAAAACTATGATCACAATTTCGAATAAAAAAAAAAGGATATTTATTTAACTAAATTATCATCCATATCTTTGATACGTCACACGGAAACCGACCTTCAATACTTTGCGACCAGTGAAGAACCAGATCCTGTGACTATTCGTCGATTATTCTGTCCGTCTTTAAATTCCATGTATTATGAATTGTACCAAGCATACATTGACAACATTGAACGCGAGCCAACTTGTATTCAACGCTTCCACTAAACGACCCATAAATACCAGGCTATTTTACTCTCTTTAACAACAAATCACCATCTATCTTGAAAGGTTTTTGGACCATGTCCGAGAGGGACAAGGAATGTCTTGACAATATCCCAAGTATACTTCAATTAAGAAAAGGCGAATGGATTAACAACGAGAGGTGGGGCCACGTCATGCCTTAACCGACATTTGTTTGTCTTTATCAGCGATAAACCAGATCAGCCGGCACTTACGAGCAGTCTTGTCCGGATCATCATTTACAGCCTAAGCATGCCGCGCAGGCTAACCCGGACAGACACATTTCGCCTCCTGTGGTTTTTCTGTTTCAGAAATCATTACTTTATACCTCTATCCCCCTGAGACGGATTGTGTCAGCCCGGATTAGCCTGCGCGGACTGCGCAAGCTGATCTGGTCGATACATTAGGCTGAGTCCATAATCTTGGATTTCTCGTTGAACGACTCAATTGTTTGGCGTTTCTCTCTGTAAACACTTTACAGAATTTAATGATAGCATCTAAAACACACGTTAACCGACCTTTTAGATTTTCGCTTAGTGGAATACCAGATCAGCATGCGATTACGAGAAATCATGTCAGGTTCACCATTCCTCGCCGTCGCGAGTGCTTGGCGTGAAAAGGTTGTAACTAAAAGCCTATTTTGAAAACCCTGGTTTAGGGCCAATTTTGACCCCTTTGTAAACAATGCAAATTTAGGTGTCATTGCTTAGAACGAGCAATGGCACCTAAATTTCCATTGTTTACCAAGAAAAATGATTTAACGCTTATAAAGACTTTATGGCCTGGTGATTAAACTTTGTAAAAAAGTACCGAGTTTAGTTACAGAGATATCTTACACATGTACGCCGTCCGATCAGTTCAAAACGTTAGCTTTACTATATTACCATTAATCTGACATGTTTTAATAATCTGTTATATAGAGGTATTTTATACAGTCCGAACAGGTAAAACGTTAGATTTACTAAAATACTATCAATCTGACATGTTTTAATGATCTGTTATATAGATGTATTTTATACAGTCCGAACAGTAAAAACGTTAGATTAACTAAAATACTATAAATTTGACATGTTTTAATGATCTGTTATACAGAGTTACACTGTATCTTATACTGTCCGAACATGGAAAACGTTAGACATACTAAATTACCATTAATCTGACATGTTTTAATGATCTGTTATACAGGTTTTTTATACTGTCCGAACAGGGAAAACGTTAGACATACTAAATTACCATTAATCTGACATGTTTTAATGATCTGTTATACACGTATTTTATACTGTCGGATCAGGGAAAACGTTAGCTATACTAAATCACTAATAATCTGACATGTTTTAATGATCTGTTGTACAGTGGTTTTTCATACTGTCGGATCAGGGTAAACGTTATATTTACTAAATCACTATCAATCTATACATATGTTAATGTTTTGTTATATCTACATGTAGGTATCTTACACTGTCTGAATACGGAAACGTTAGATATACTAAATTACTATTAATCTGACATGTTTTAATGATCATTTATATAGAGATATCTTGCACTGTCAGAACAGAGTAAACGTAAGCTATACTAAATAATATTGTTTTATCTTAATGTCGTCTGCTACAGAGTTGCTAAAAAAAACTATCTCCGCATGAGATGAATTATGATGATAATATTATTATAATGTCTCCAATCTGATATGTTCATTTCTCCAGAGGTATCTTTTACGTCCGATCAGAAAAAACCCAGATACTAAATGACTCGAATCTGGCATGATCATCATCTGAGAAAAAAGTTAGACATACTAAATGACCTTAATCCCATAAATCATCAAGATAAATTTAGAAATTACTCAAAATGAAAAGTTGCCTTTGGGCACAATAATGTTAACTCTACCCAACAGATACACTACAATTTTTAGAGATTTAACACAGTCTTGTCAAGATATTTTCCATTTCGTCTGCTGCAGATTTGTTTTATATGGGAAAGGGTTAAGGTCGCAATTCGTCTGCTGCAGATTTGTTTTATATGGGATAGGGTTAAGGTCGAAAGTCGTCTGCTTCAGGAAACTGGTCAAAAGATGACAAACACTTATCCAACTGTGTGTGTGTGTGCGGTGGGGTTAGGGTTGGAAGGGGCGAGTGTTTGTGAGCAACAGCCGTGTCAAAAATCACATGTACATATATATTATAAGGGAAATGGGATAAGGATTCCCAGTTACAGCAATCTGACATGTGAATCGTAGCGCATCTCTGGTGTTTCCGTTTTAAACTTGCATATCGTAAAACAATATCAATTTTCGTTCAACTTATCAATTTGATGTCTGATTAATTGAATTTCAACGTCGCCATTTTAAAAGGTCTATCCGTCATATCTCGTCGACCGGATAACTCTTTCTCTACGGCATTTCACAAAGTCGATTCATCCATGGGGAAAAATAGACCACCCCATCTTTCGTCCAACCGGAAATTTGGTAAAATTTAATGTCTAATTGGCATACAATGCAGATTTCAGGAGAAACTGCTCGTTCCAAGCTGTCTCACCTGAATCTGCATTGTTTGCAAAAACCTTTGATTGCCATTGGCAGCGAAAGGGTTATCATTACAATGTACTTTCTGGCTCTTTCTCGCACGAGTATTCCTTAAAACTTTGTTTTCCCAATGCAGCTGGCATCATTCCGAAGTCTTTGGTGGAAAACGAGTGATGCAAGTTAGAATGGCAACCATTGGAAGGAAGGAAAGGCCGAGTAAGAATTCGAATTCAAGATTCCTTAACGTTATTAAATGAGGTACGATGTGACTTCAAATCAATAACATATTGCGACCTTGTTAGGATTCGAACTCAAGATTCCTTAACGTCATTGAATGAGGTACGATGTGACTTTAAATCCATAATATATTGCGACCTTGGCATGATACTTTTCGACCCCAAAATAGAAAGATGTTTCTTGAGGCATAATTCAAGCTTACGGATAGATTGACTTAGACCTTGGTCGAGACGTTCCAATATTGTTCCATGGTTACTTGGTCGAGACGTTCCAATATTGTTCCATGGCTACTTGGTCGAGACGTTCCAATATTGTTCCATAGTTACTTGGAAGAGACGTTCCAATATTGTTCCAATATTACTATTGTAAAAGGTGGTACAATTACTTAACTAGAGCATGTATTGCATTGTAATCTTGACCATTGACCTATTGTTATTTGCCTTTATTAAAGTATAATTGTCATGGATCATTTTCGACCTATGCCTTCCAAATAGCATTGTATCATTAGTATGCTTGTAAGTTAAATGAACAAGAAATTGTAAGTCTACGCAATTCCGTAGACAATAACTCGGCTTATAATCTGACCTCACCAAAATTCGAACTAAAGCTTTATCTCGTCAGAATACAGCTAGCCAACATAATATATCAATGAAATATAATTGCGCTTAAATATACAGCTACTGCGAACAGTGCATAACCAGATCACGATCTACACCGTTCAAATATTAATCACACTAGCTTGTTAGTCATTTATGTTAATTTGTGTAGATCATGTCAAGATTGAAGCCTGAATTTGCTAGAGTTGCGTAGAAACAACTACTATTTTACAGGTGAATTTTTGGATCCTAGTCTATATAAATGCTTAAGAACCAATCAATAATACGCCAACAATATAGTGCAAAATTACTTTACTAAATTGCGTATGTGAACATAAGCAAAAGTCAAATAAGAAAAGGAAATCAAATTGTTCAATGAAACCAAATAAAATTGCAAGTCTTTGAATGTGTAATTATCAATTTCCGATATTAATACGCCATAAAACCTGAAGTAGACACACTGTTCCCATGTTTTGACACGTGATCAAATTACCCTGAGTAACTGTTTGTTTACTCTATGCATGGGAATGATAAACCAAGTTAAACATCTTTTCCTTCGGACAATGTAGATTTCTTTCTATATTTTATAAGCAGTTTCAACTTGCACACCCTTTTGCAGCATACAACCTTTGAAAACGAATGAGAAATGTCTTCTTTTGTCACAGTATTTTATAGTCTTTTTTTAAAATGAGCATTTATTATCAAAAGAACTGTGCAGTTTCACTTTCAGAAACTAAATCCGAGATATTTTATGCTTCCTTTTTTTGTAAAACTAACTTATTTTAGAATGTTCACTTCTAATTAACACAGATTCTCTTTTCCCATCCTTTAAAACAAGATAAATTATATTTGAGTTTGAAGTATATGTCAGCAGTGAGGTAAATGTTATATAGACAAAAGCGGTCTTAGACAAACCTTTCTGACACATAAGCACCTGTTATAGACAACCATTTGGACAGCTAAAGGCCACCGGGAGATTGTGCAGCCCGTAAATATTACCTTCTTTCAATATATCCGTCAAGCGATTACCCACTGAGGAATATTTCCATTTAACTAGTTATAATAAGATCGCCAAGACGACCATACGTGAGTGAGTGATGGAATAGAGTAGCAGATGTGGAAATATTAATATCGAGAGAGAAAACGGGATCACGGAGTTGGAAAGATCCTGCGTGTCGTGGACACTGTAAATCACCCAGCATGTTAGTGAATGGCATTTGAGATAAGGCATCATAAAGCTAAAAGTTAAAAGTACTTACACAGAAATAAATAGTCCCCAATCACTGGCAGGCATACCTTTCAACCAACCAATATGGTTTGATCGGTTTATTCAGAGGTTCACATAATGAACACTTTTGCAATTTCATCTTGAACTCAGACAGATTGATTTTGAGAAGAATACTATGAAATCTTTGTCAATTAACTCTTTCTGTTGTTGCTTAATTGTTCAAACCAATAGACAAGACAGGAATAATCTTTGTAGACCTAATGAATATTTATAACAAAATGTCATGGAATCAGGCAAGTGGATTCAGGAGAATGTTTACATTTAATCACTTTTCAGATGCTGCCTGTAAGCGATACTTGTTCAAGGTTTCAATGCGCGTTGAAAAAAAACCTGGATAGAACTTCATCTAAGGAATTATATCTTTTTATTTTGAAATTAGAGAAAGTCATTTCCGAAAAGAAGAGTTATATGATTGTTCAGTTTGCCGTCCTCTTTCCTGACGTAATTTGGTGACCACATTATATAGAGGATTTATTGAATGAACATTTCTGCTAAAAATATTTTATTTATATAAATTGCATTTGAAAGTATTGTCATTGTGCCACTTCAATATGGCTTGATTTTTTATTTTATATTTAAGAAGATTCAGAGTAAAATAATTTTAAATGTTTGGATTGTTTACTCTTTTGAAAAGGGGCCACCAAAGACTCATTCCTGTGGATATAAGTTGAATTGTGTTCATTGGTTTTGGAGGAGATGTCGTTTGGAGCTAAACGTTAGCGACCAACAGAGGGTGGTCATACGAAGGACGTAGACGGATCAGTAGTGGCAGACTGTGTTCTTAAATTCAAACTGGAAAAGATGAAATCATATTTTATAAATCGTCTGCTTAAAAGTCATTTAAGAAACAATTGATACATCAACATCTTGTAAAGTTAATTAATAACAGTGTTGAAAACATTTTTGCAAAAGGAAAACATTGCTGGTTATAAGCAATATCTCTTTTGCTATTAATGTTTTTAGTTGTCTGTTTGAAAGACATCACACGTTACTATCATGGGTATAATTCAGATTGCTATTGGTCTAATTATAATAAAACCTTTATATGAATTTTTCAAGTAGCTTATAGAAGGTTAGAATAATTAAACATTTGATTATAAGCATACATTGCGATAACAAAATGGATTCGTTAATCAGCCTGCCGTGACTGGCGACATCAATGTGAACGATCTTCTAGTATCAAAACAGAACAGAACAGAACATAAGTTTATTTACAACACAAGCTCATTGTGCATGACATACATGGTAATGGAAATAGTAATCATTCAATTGATGATTTTCAAACAGTATCTCTTATGATATTTTTATAACTTTAAAACATATCATTGGAACTTGTTGGTATATATTCAAAAGGGTTAGGCTAAAAGATCAAGGTGCATTTTCATTTCAGATAAAGTTATTTTTAAAATACCATTTTCTAGTATAACTATATTTGATTGGCAGACAGGAATTCCATTTTCAAATAAAAAATAATCAAAGGTGCGGAATGAAATTCCATTTTTATGTTTATATATAATTTGGTGGACAGGAATTAACTGGATAAGATATGAGAAGTTGGCGTAATTGAATTCACTTTTTGGAAAGACTTAAACTGATTTATATAACATTTCCCTTTCGAGTATAATTACATTCGATTGGTGGACAGGCGCTCTTTGTTTGAGTATAACATCATTTGATTGAACAATGAGAACTCCTTTGTTGAAGGTAAACGTCCGTTGATTGGTGCACAGGAACTCCATTTTCAACTAAACTGTTCTTTGATTGGTTGACATGACTTTCTAACCCATCAATCAATAAACACTTTGATTCAAAATATCCGTGATTGAAACAAAATAAAACACACAGGGAGGATTTTAAAAAACACAGTTGATAGAAATGTCAAAGAAATTAGAATCACATATTACCTGTAGATGTATGCTCGAGTTAATTTCCCCAAATCATCTATCAGATACGCCTATCTGATGCGCTGTATTAAAACTCGTATTTTATTTTCCCGATATTAGTCTCTCACATCATTACTACACCAGCACGTTTTACTGCCTGGAATCTATTATAGACTACTATAAGAAAAACATTCGAATGATGTAATGTGAAAATGTTAGAGCGTCCGCCACGAAAGCGGGAAGCCATGTATGGTGCAAAATAGTCTGGATTAACCTGCCCCTACTATTACAGTATAGGGGCAGGTAAACACTGTTAATGGCAGTGCCATTGGACACGGTGTAGTAAGCAAAGGGCTTGCTACATAATCTTTATGTTGACCTAACCGGTTTTACCTTTCAAACTCCGAAAGTAGTTCGTTTCATTAATAACGAGCCGTATCGCGAGAAAACCAACATTATTGACTCTGCGTAAAGTATTGATCCAGATCAACTTTAACCATGCCGCGCAGGCTAACCCGGACAGACACTTTTCGCTTTCTATGAATTTTCTGTTTCAGGAATAATTAATCTATACCTATATCCCCCTGAGACGGAATGTGTCCTCCCGGATAAGTCTGCGCGGACTGTGCAGGCTGATCTTGGTCGATACATTACGCAGATGCCATAAAGTTGGTTTTCTCGAGTGACGGCTCACGTATTGATTCCAAAATTAAAGTGGTATTGGTACCATGTTGAGTTGAACGAAAATAATGTGTATGTTTACTTATTCACTATATATGCGATAGCGATATATAAGAGGTTGGTGGTGGTCCAGACATGATTCAAAATAGCGAATATCTAAAGAATGGTAGATGTGACTTCCCTCCTTCACGCACAGTATAGCGGGGATAGCATTGCGACTGATACGCTGGTAAACATACCAGTATTACCGGTCAATACAATTTATTGTTCTTCTCTAGCTAGGTGTGCTAATTAACGGACTAGGCTATACAGCCCTTTGGCAAGAAACAAAGCAAACTACGTGATCAGCGTTATGTTAAAAAACTGCGAAAACCACCATATACATGTACCAACAAATCAAATGTTACTGTCTCGAATTTTATATAGGCTACTACATTTATAAGACATGCCACGACAGGCGACATTGAACACACAGGATTATATGTAAAGTGTTTCGTAAATGTTTGTTAATGGGTTTTATGCCATTTTAACATTATTTCAGTTATATCTAGGCGTAAGTTTATTGATTCATGAGTCCTGGGTAGACACAACAGTACTAGGCTAGGAAATGTGCCTTGTCCAAGGGCACTTCAACATGATTCCTGGTTAAACAAACCTGTACTAGGCTAGTAAATGTGCCTTGTCCAAGAGCACTCCACCATGATCGCCGCGCAACGACTGGGTAAACAAACCTGTACTAGGCTAGTAAAATGTGCCTTGTCCAAGAGCACTCCACCATGATCGCCGCGCAACGACTGGGTAAACAAACCCGTACTAGGCTAGTAAAATGTGCCTTGTCCAAGAGCACTCCACCATGATCGCCGCGCAACGACTGGGTAAACAAACCTGTACTAGGCTAGTAAATGTGCCTTGTCCAAGAGCACTCCACCATGATCGCCGCGCAACGACTGGGTAAACAAACACGTACTAGGCTAGTAAAATGTGCCTTGTCCAAGGGCACTCCACCATGATTCCTGGGTAAAAAAACCAGTACTATGCTAGGAAATGTGCCTTGTCCAAGGGCACTCCACCATGATTGCCGCGCAACTACTAGGTAAACAAACCAGTACTAGGCTAGGATATGTGCCTTGTCCAAGGGCACTCTACCATGATTCCTGTGTAAAAAAAACAGTACTAGGCCAGGAAATGTGCCTTGCGCATGGGCACTCCACCATGATTGCCGCGCAACGATTGAGTAAACAATCCAGTACTAGGCTAGGAAATGTGCCTTGTCCAAGGGAACATTACCATGATCGCCACGCATCGACAGAGTAAACAAACCAGTTCTACGCTAGGAAATGTGCCTTGTCCAAGGGTACTCCACCATGATTCCTGGGTAAACAAACCAGTACGAGGCTAGGAAATGTGCCTTGTCCAAGGGCACTCCGCCACGACCACCGCGCAACGACTGAGAATCAATCAAGGGACGCCCGGATCTAAATTCCCACGGCTAACCACAGGTCCAGTCCTGTATTTCGTTAATCAGTTACATATATGCGGCTTACAGCTGTAGGCGGATATCGAAGGATTTTGTAAGATTGTTGGAATACAATGTCCCACCCGAACCTGTGTTGCTTGCACCTGAATGTCTGATTTTCAATGATCCAGCTCTTGATTGACTTAGATTATGATGACAACCATAAATTGAAGAAAGGCATAGGAATATGTCCAAGTGGCATAACACACGTGTTGATTGTGAGAGCTGTTGTTGAAAGAATTTTGACAGCAGACATTAAGACTGTAGTCTAATAAGTTAAATCGCAATTTTAAGCTGAGCGCTTAAGTTAATAACAAGTTTACGTTACTCGTTCTGGCTTTGGCGTATTCAACAATATCATGTTTTATGTATATTAAATTCTTGTTAAATCGAAATAAATCTCACTAAAAAGGTGTGCGATTAATGCTGTTATTCAACACAAGTTTCAATTAACAGAAGAACAGTGAAGTTTTAATTCGGTTATAATTGGTTGAACGATATTTTAATCCTCGACAAATCCCATCGAATCCTAACTATTGTAACTAGCTTTGTTTCAAATAAGAATTATGATTATGTTTAGAAATGCTGATACATTAGTATAGTACAACGCGGAAAGTATTTTAGAACTTGAAGTTATTGTGATAATTATATGGATCCATGCGTACTTCTTTCTGACCAATGCTTTTTATTTTATTTTACGCCGTTTTTAACATTATTTCAGTTATATCACGGCGACAGTTCACTTATTCGTGATCTCTGGGTGAACAAACCAGTTCTAGGCTAGAAAATGTGACTTCCTCAAGGGCACTCCACCATGACCGTCGTGCCCCGACTATGGATCAAACCCGTAACGCCCGGTATCAACTCCCCGACGCTAACCACTCGATCGCGGCGGATTCCTTTCTGACCAATGCAATCGGATAAAGGTATATATGGTTACTTCGTGAATATTTGTAGTACCCACTCTCTCTATGGAAACCGACATAAGAACATTCACGATATTACCGATGACTAGTAATGTCTTATTTTACCACAATGTTTTCAACTCTATTCGATGATTTAAATCTCATTTATGAAGATCTTTTTTTAACAATATTGTTCAGATGTTTCAAAGTCGTCTGCTGTATATGTATTGTATGTGGGAAAGGGCTAAATGGAAGCTCATCTATAAATTCAGTATATAATTATTCGTGGTAACATTGGTAACAATAAAACGTGATGTAGAGAGGAGAGGGGTGTAAATTGTCTGACTTGGACAATAGTTCAGAACTGCCTCAGTGGTGTAGTGGTGGAACGACCGCCTTAGTCGTGGGAGGTCGCGGGTTCAATACCCGACCGAGCCATACCAAAGACTTATGCAATATTAGTATTGGCAGCCATCCTTTGCGCTCAGGTTTGCGGGGTTAGCATTACGACTGATTGACTGGTGATAAGTGGACCAGTAGAACTGGTAACTTACATAGGAAACACCGTAACAAACTGTTACCAAACTACCATGAAATATTTGTTTTATTACATCAGCAAATGAACGCGAGCATATGTGCCTATAGACTTTATGGCAACATCGCGAATGTTCCTATAATCCATACTCGTTATGTGAATTCAAATTGGATGCAAATAATAGATTACTGTTGAAGATTAACACGGACATTAAAGAAGATACCATATCTACCTATTTCGGAGGGCAGTAGACATAATAATACATTCATGTATCCGCGGACAACTGCCTTTCGCACTACGACTATTAAACCTTCATCATATTAACATACAAGAGAAAGTTGATGCAACGCATCAATGTCGCCGGATATCCATAGTTCAGTTATGCATAAAACTAACATTATTATAGTAATAGTAGTTGAATTAGCAGCAGACGACTTTGAAAAGATATAGGCAAAAATAAGGAAAATCTCTATAAATGAAGGTACAAGAGAAAGTTGATGCAACGCATCGATGTCGCCGGATATCCATAGTGTAGTTATGCATAACACTAACATTATAGTAGTTGAATAAACAGTTATCAACTGAGGGGCATATTGAAACATCAGGGGTGGGGTCAAGTGAAAATGTATCATAACTTGCATTGTTTTGTCAACGAAGTGAATGATAATTGAAGCTTTTCATTGTTTATGATCAATTCCATTCCAAAGTAGGTTGACCATACACACAACCAACTAATTATTGATTATAAACAGTAATGGAAATGAGTAATCTGGCCAATCATTAGTCATAGTATGTATACAGTGCTTTCATTACGGAATAATTATAAAATTTGTAAATTCCACATACACTTTTCAAGATGTTTGTCAGAATATTTGAAATTTATTATTTTTCAATAAAACCACAAAACAGACAATTTAGGATTTGCATGCAATAGCACGTCACTTTACCTTTCATCTATTAAAGTCAACAGTGGACACCTTTGCAGCAATCTACTTTAAAAACAATGAGATAAGGGTTAAATCGCTGAAGACATGAGTTTTCTCTTTTTCTCAAAATGATATTAGCTTGGCATCCTAATTATATCATACTTTAACAAATGCTGAAATGTAGTCCAATATTTATAAATTAGACTACCTTCGAAATATAATATCAACTAAACAGTTAAATCTCATTGAAATTGTTGTATAATTTAAACTTAATTTCGAACATAAACTGAGACCTACAACATGTTAATTTATTTTAATTCTTTCCTTCCTTTTTTATAATGAAAATAACAAACTACTCATGTTTTAAAATTATATTATGATGAGCGCCTTTGTGTCAATGATGCATAACAATATACAGATCGGAAGCAATATGCCTTTAGGGAATTAAATGACACATTTAAAATTGTCAAGGACGAAATAATTTTGTACGAAAGACCCGATTCTTTCTTATTCGCAGAGGTGTCGTTCTTGAAACTCTCTTTATAGGCAGAGAGTGTTCGTTCAAAGTAATTTTTCTATTAAAACCAGTTTTATCTCGGTTTGTTCTTTTCTTCATTTGTTTCGAACCAAATAAACATTTTAAATCACCTATGCTTTACTATTTGTAAGTGAGTGTAAAGAGCGGCTCTCTGCAAAGGAGATTGATCTACGCAGTTGGAATTCGCGAGTATGTAAACAAATAAATTAGACTGTGCGACGTAAAGGTTTGTAGTTATCGCCTTTTGAGTACATGTAGTATATAGTGTAACATAAAGTATACCAGTCTAGCTAATAGGGACTGTTTTGTCTTCGTAAATAAAACAAAAAAACATAAATGCGAGTCAAAATAAAGAAGCTGAAAATACCTAAAACATCGGAATATTTATTTCATTTTAGATGTGTCATTACTTAGTGTTTTTAAACAAACACAATTGTAATATGTTCAAGACATCTAAATGTGTTTCTTTCTAATAATAATCCCCCCTCCCATGTGATTTCCGAAAACCTATTAAAAATAGAAGTCGCGGGCTTTTGCCCGGCGACTAATGAGCCGTCCCGCGAGAAAACCAACAGTATGGCCTCTGCGTAGTGTATCGAGCTAGATCAGCGCAGTCCGCGCAGAATGATCCGGGCCGACACATTCCGTTTCAGGGGGATAGACGTATAGAGTAATGATTCCTGAAACAGAAAATCCACAGGAGGCGAAAAGTGTCTATCCGGGTAAGCTTGCGCGGCATGCTTAAGGCTGATCCGGGTCTATGTAGTTTCTAGTTATATCGGTTAGATAAGGAAATCAGCCAATTTATTGTATTGGAAAAAAGTGTAACACTTGCTATATGCTCAGCCACTGTGCTTAAGTGACTTTATGGTCATAAGCAATCTTTTTATCGAAATTGACCAACTACAAATCTTCATTTCATTTCTGAGCAAAGAGAACGCTTTCGGGGTTTATAGTTCTGGGTTCTGGTGAGAGAAAGCCAGGAAACATATGTGTAGGTGAAGATTCTGCCGTGATATATACAGAAACAACTGTTGAAAACGGCTTTAAAGCTTAATCTATGAATCAATTAATTGGTTAAATAAAAAATACGTATTGCTTGAGTTATTCATTAATCGAAATAAAACTAGTTCGAGAGTCGTATATTGAACGAGATCTACAGGGTAGATCTACACTTATTTATTAGTCGCCGGGCAGAAGCCCGCGACTTCTATTTTTAATAGGTTTTCGGAAATCACATGGGAGTGCGGCTTATTATTAGAAAGAAACAAATCTAGATGATTTGAACATATTACAATTGTGGTTGTTTACGAACACTAATAAATGACACATCTAAAATGAAATAAATATTCCGATTTTTTAATGTTTGCAGTTTTTTTTTATTTCACTGGCATTTAAGTTTTTTGTCTTATTTACGAAGACAAAAGTGGTCCCTTCAAGACGTGAACCAACACCCCCTAATGCAGACTCGTATGTGTCATCATTGAGGTCAATTTCGGATTCTCCTTTTAATAGCAATTTTAACTTACTAAATGTTGTGTTCATGTTCAAAGAGATGTCTTGATTTGTGTAGAATTCATTTAATAATGTTAATCCATGAATATCTAAAGTAGGAACTGTTTCTAAGCTAAATATAGACCCTATTCTGTTGTGTAGTTTCGTGACCTTTAACATCGATTTTCGCGCATGCGTATTTCGATATGAAAAAGCGAGTGATATTATTTTATTTTAGACAAGTACAAGACGAATGTTTGACGCAAAGCGTCAAAGAGAAGCCGCAATATTTCGTTGTACATGTAGAAATAAGAAAAAAAGAACATTTTTAAATCCACAAACAATAGAACAATTTAAACTGTAGACGGTAATGCTGATATATTTCTCCTTTTGAAGACTTTTGTTTTCTTCAAATTACCTCCCTTTAAAGCAATACCAGGATATTTACCTTGTGATTCGAATAAGATTGACAAACATTGAAATTATATGAATGAATACTATTATTTAAATAAGTAACAACAGCAAAATTAAATTTAAGCCAAGATAAATGTGTACACATTTCGTTAATTTTTTATAGATACCCTAATGTATAGGTATGAATATAAAATTTATAAGCAAATGTTTTCATTTCAACGTTCCTAATGTTTGAATAGACTAAGGAAAGTCAAGAATACGTACATAAATCAATGCAGTCTTTTCCGTCGACATTGATGCCTTGCATCAACTTTCTCTTGTATGTCACTTTAAATAACCTTCGTTCATTCGGCGCTGACTAAGATCCTATTTAAACACAGTAACACGGTTTTGAGTCGACACTGGTTAACGGAAGTATAGATATACACTCATCATGGCCGTTACAAATAATCTGTTGGACTGAACGCGGGCTAGAGATTCGTGCGTTCTAAGCGTTTAAAGTTCGTTTAGAAATGATGATTAGTCTTGATCATAAGAGGTCTAAAATACAAAAACGTAAAGACAATGATAGGTATATGTATAAACATAGAGTCAAACCTGTGCTAAAGAACACCTTGGAATAGCAATTCCCTGTATATAGCAACCACACTTTAAGATACCCAAGTATTCATTTCCTGCACACATGACCCTGTAATTAGAGACCACATGTAAACAAATACATTATTGATGAGTTCCCATGGGTGGTCTTTAAACACAGGTTCCACAGATTCGTTCATTACTATAGCTGACGGTTTTGAAATATGTGCGAATACCGCTTTAAAATATTACAACATGTGCTTAACGTTATACAAACTGGTTCTAAACGCATCGCCTATCGTGACCATCTCGGTAATGTAGTGGTAGAGTGTCCGCCTCGGGTACAGGAGATCACGGGTTCTATCCCCGACCGGGTCATATACACTAGTTTAAAATGGTATGCATGGATGCCTTGCTTTACGTTCAAGGTTGCGGGATAAGCATTTCGACTGACTGTCTTCTGTCAGGATA
This sequence comes from Serripes groenlandicus, assembly GCA_031761405.1. NCBI lineage: Eukaryota > Metazoa > Mollusca > Bivalvia > Cardiida > Cardiidae > Serripes > Serripes groenlandicus. The sequence continues at coordinate 337,107 of JASEVX010000197.1, forward strand.
AGTGGACCAGTATTACTGGTAACTAACCCAGAAAACGCCGTGATATAACTGACTGTCTTCTGTCAGGATAAGTGGAACAGTAGTACGTGTAACTGACCCAGAAAACGCCGTGATATAAGTAGACCAGTATAACTGGTAACTAACTCAGAAAACGCCGTGATATAACTGACTGTCTTCTGTCAGGATAAGTGGACCAGTAGTACTGGTAACTAACCCAGAAAATGCCGTGATATAACTGGACCAGTAGTACTGGTAACTAACCCAGAAAACACCGTGATATAAGTGAACCAGTAGTACTTGTAACTAACCCAGAAAAATCCGTGATATAACTGACTGTCTTCTGTCAAAATAAGTGGACCAGTAGTACTGGTAACTAACCCAGAAAACGCAGTGATATAACTGGACCAGTAGTACTGGTAACTTACTGAGAAGACGCCGTGATATAACTGACTGTCTCCTGTGAGGATAAGTGGACCAGTAGTACTGGTAACTAACCCAGAAATCACCGTGATATAAGTGGACCAGTAGTACTGGTAACTGACCCAGAAAACGCCGTGATATAAGTGGACCAGTAGTACTGGTAACTAACCCAGAAAACGCCGTGATATAACTGACTGACTCCTGTAAGGATAAGTGGACCAGTAGTACTGGTAACTAACCCAGAAAACGCCGTGATATAACGGGACCAGTAGTACTGGTAACTGACCCAGAAAACGCCGTGATATAACTGGACCAGTAGTACTGGTAACTAACCCAGAAAACGCCGTGATATAACTGGACCAGTAGTACTGGTAACTGACCCAGAAAACGCCGTGATATAACTGGACCAGTAGTACTGGTAACTGACCCAGAAAACGCCGTGATATAACTGGACCAGTAGTACTGGGAACTAACCCAGAAAACGCCGTGATATAACTGACTGTCTCCTGTAAGGATAAGTGGACCAGTAGTACTGGTAACTAACCCAGAAAACGCCGTGATATAAGTGACTGTCTTCTGTAAGGATAAGTGGACCAGTAGTACTGGTAACTAACCCAGAAAACGCCGTGATATAACTGACTGTCTCCTGTAAGGATAAGTGGACCAGTAGTACTGGTAACTAACCCAGAAAACGCCGTGATATAACTGGACCAGTAGTACTGGTAACTGACCCAGAAAACGCCGTGATATAAGTGGACCAGTAGTACTGGTAACTGACCCAGAAAACGCCGTGATATAACTGACTGTCTTCTGTCAGGATAAGTGAACCAGTATTCCTGGTAACGTGTATTTCACGGTTCACGATTTACAGTTTATTCTATACAGTGAGAAATTACCAGAGGTAACGTGTATTTCACGGTTCACGATTTACAGTTTATTCTATAGAGTGAGAAATTACCTAAGGTAACATGTATTTCACGGTTCACGATTTACAGTTTATTATATACAGTGAGAAATTACCGAAGGTAACGTGTATTTCACGGTTCACGATTTACAGTTTATTCTATACAGTGAGAAATTACCGAAGGTAACGTGTATTTCACGTTTCACGATTTACAGTTTATTCAATACAGTGAGAAATTACCGAAGGTAACGTGTATTTCACGGTTCACGATTTACAGTTTATTCTATACAGTGAGAAATTACCGAAGGGAACGTGTATTTCACGGTTCACGATTTACAGTTTATCCTACACCTGATTATATATACAACTAATTTAACCCTTTCTCAAATCATGTGTATGGGCCGATGGCCTAAAATATTACATTAAATAAAACTGAAAACAAATACATCAAATCTGCAGCAGACGACTTGGAAAATGGCTACTAAAAAATACGGTTAATCTCTATAATCTTAGGTATGATCACTGAAAAAAGTTGAAAACATTGCGGCAAAATGAGAAATTTCGTTTTGAGTAATTTCTCCTTTTGTCATGCTGTTTTCAGAAAACGTCTGCTGTAGATGCGTCAAAATGTGACTATACGTGGGAAAGGGTTAAAATGTTAAGAATTCAATCGACATGTCTGATACTTCCAGAGTCATGTAAGGCAAAAGAAATACGAACTAGACAAAACCATAAAGAAATCGCCAAGTATATATAAATGTGCCGCGTTTCAGTGTCGAATAAGCGATATAAACATATGCAAATAGTGTTGGAGTAAACATAGAATGTCGACTGTCAATTTGTCTGTAAATGTAACGTGTCGGACAGACGTAAATATTGTGAAGAGAAAATACTATTATGGCTTTAAAACTATAAAAACAATTAAATAATGGTTTCTCTATCAAACGCATTATTTTTCGTACAAAACACAGACAAATTGTAGTAGGTCAAGCTTTTTGTTTTCTTTGAATAAAAGATGACACTTCACGCCTGAACTTATGAGAAAAAACAGATGTCTAAACATGACAGTGATTTGTGTTGACCGCCTGAAAACCACCATTCGAGATTGTTGAATTTAATTTCGTTCACAACACTATTGCAATCATAAATGTATAAATGGACATGTAGCACTGTTACTCCATCCAGCAAAAATCAGTGATAAAACTGGAACAAAATGTTGAAATCGTCTTAAAACACCATACACCCTAACAAACGCAAATAGATGTTTAGGATCAATTGAAGCTAACAGTTTATACATGAAAACTTATCTGGGGTACGTTCAACATCAGCAAATAAACAACACGGAAATAAATCTTCTTCACTACAGCTGGATATTCGGGAACCTTTTAAGATGATTTTGTCTACTGAACGCAGGACAGGTTTCTATAACTATGTGTACTAGACACTCAGCCACGTATCCCGATTAAATAGATAATAATCAGTCACGTCTTCATTGAATAATCATGAGGACAAGCTAAGCGATGAACACATCATATATTTCATTAGTTCGTCTTAATATGAAAATTTAGAAACCTGTATATAATTAATGATGTATAATGTGTTTCGATGTATAATTATATACTGGGAGAATGTACAGACTTAATAAAGAAATGAATCATATATCTATCCAATCTCTTTATACCCAGATCTATTATTCGCTGCAGTAGAACTCGCTCGTATAGATGAATTCCTATTTACATGCCGACCCCGGTTGACCTTTGCGTAAGCCAATCAAATTCGAAGGTTATGATTGTTAAGTATGTTTCAATGCTTATTCGCGACGACATTTTATGCAGTGTCGTCAGCTCTAATATAAATATACTCACAGCGACGTATTTCATTTGGATTGATGTGTAATAAGACGATTTTTATGAAGTGAAACTTTTCTATAACTCTTTCGCTGTCAAAGACATTAAAATGCACTTCACGAACACATTTACACACTTTACGAACACATTTACACACTTCACGAACATATTTACACACTTTACGAACACATTTACACACTTTACGAACACATTTACACACTTCACGAACATATTTACACACTTTACGAACACATTTACACACTTTACGAACACATTTACACACTTCACGAACATATTTACACACTTTACGAACACATTTTACACACTTAACGAACCCTGTTTACACACTTCACGAACACATTTACACTCTTTACGAACACATTTTACACACTAAACGGACACAGTTTACACACTTACCGAACCCTGTTTACACACTAAACACACAGCTTACACACTTGACTAACACAGTTTACACACTTCACGAACACATTTACACACTGCACGAATACATTTACACACTTCACGAACACATTTACATACTTCACGAACACATTTACACATTTTACGAACACATTTTACACACTTAACGGACACGGTTTACACACTTAACTAACCCCGTTTACACACTAAACACACAGCTAACATACTTGACTAACACAGTTTACACACTTAACGAACACAGTTTACACACTTAATAACCACAGTTTACTATGCTAAACGAACACAGTTACACATTTAATAACCACAGTTTACTACGCTAAACGAACACAGTTTAAACACTTAACGAACATAGTTTACACACTTAGCGAACACATTTTAAACACCTAACGAACACATTTTACACACTTAACGAACACAGTTTACACAACACACTAAACGATCACAGTTTACACACTTTACGAATTCAGATTTCATATTGACCGACTGTCGGTACATTGTTACTTTTCCGGAAAAAATGTCAAAAAGATTTTCTTTTAACCAGCGATTATCTTGATGAAACGCGTCTTGTCGGATATGATTGATGTATGTTCATATGATATTAGAAATTCAATAAATAAAATGAGGTTTACAAGTAATTAATGTTAACAGCCCTGTTTAACTGAATGCCACTGTGTTAATTTAGTTCTTTGCAGTAGCTTTGGATAGCTGAGCATTAATTGTACGCAACACAAAATGTTCACAAGATTTTCAAAATGTTATTTTTCGTTTTAGCGATATTTCTTTGTAACGTGTACCGGAGGTAGGCACTAACCGTGATGAACGTTGCTTAACTTTAAGAAAAGGTCAACCACTCTACCGACGTCGCGTTAAAAGCCGGCTTCTATCACAAGGCCGTAGAAGTGGTATTTGATCTTATACATGTACCCAGTTCCCGTTACGCCTTCATCGTCACTCATTTTCTTCATTTACTATCCTCAATTGACATTTAATTTGAAGATGGTTAAAGCTTGTAGCTCTATCAAATACTACTCAAATATCAAGACTTTGAAATTGGGCCTGTAAGTTGTATAGTTCCTATTTCAGAATGTTTGCTATAACGTGGCCACAGTCCGTTTGATCATTTTTCCAGAACCTCTATTATACTGATGTTATTTAGGACAATATTGATGCATATAGTGATTTCCTTAATATATTGAAACACACGTTCTTGTGAACATTGCATCCTCAGGAGAACGATTGTTACCAAACGCAAATAAGAAATCATGTTCTTGTAACGTAAAGTTAATTTAGTTTGTTAATTAGAATGTAAAGAGTATAAAACTCGTTGGCATGAAAATGCTGGTTGGTACCCGTGTTAGAAATGTATTCCTCCATATTGAATTAGGAAGCATGTTGCTTGAATACAGATTACTTCAAACACTTCTACCTACTGTCTATGAATTTGGTCAGGTAGGCTTATTTCTAAATCTAACATACAACATTACTGCAGCAGATGACTTTAGAAACTACCAGGCAAAACTACAGAATACCTATATATATAGATGAAAGCATTTTGGAAAAAAGAGACATTACTCATTATTAGAAAGTTCTCCATTTGCAACAATGTTTTCCGAAGACGTCTTCTGTTTTAGATTCCTTGTATGGGGATTCACACCACTTTCAACAACGTTTTAGTTATACCTCTGCATTTCTTAGGTAAGTTACCAGTACTACTGTTTATCCTGTCATCAGCGAGTCAGTCGTAATATTAACCCACAATCCCGAGTACCAATGAGGAAAAGCCATTACTACCATTTGTTGAAGCCTTTGATATGATCCGAACCCTAGACCTCCGGTACGAGTGGCGGACGATCACCCAAAAGGAAGTTTTTACAGGTCTAGAAGGTGATTACTATGCACATCCATATTGTTTAATCAAGATGCACACAGTTTATCACAAGCTTCTTTCACATATCAAAGCCGGACTGATGTACAGTTACAGGAGGTATCGACATATACTTGTTTTATGTGATGACATCTCAAACATTTCCAATCAGTGATGTACGCCGGACTGATGTACAGTTACAAGAGGTATCGACATATACATGTATGATGTGATGCCATCTCAAACATTTCCAATTAGTGATGTACGCCAGATTATTGTACAGTTACATGAGGTATCGACTTATACATGTATGATGATGCCATTTCAAACATATCCAATCAGTGATGTGCGCCGGACTGATGTACAGTTACAGGAGGTATCGACATATAAATGTTTTATGTGATGACATCTCAAACATTTCCAATCAGTGATGTACTCCGGACTGATGTACAGTTACATGAGGTATCGACATATACATGTATGATGTGATGACATCTCAAACATTTACAATCAGTGATGTACGCCGGTCTGATGTACAATTATAGGAGGTATCGACATATACATGTATGATGTGATGACATCTCAAACATTTCCAATCAGTGATGTACTCCGGACTGATGTACAGTTACATGAGGTATAGACATATACATGTATGATGTGATGACATTTTAAACATTTCCATTCAGCGATGTACGCCGGACTGATGTACAGTTACAGTCCTGAGGTATCGACATATACATGTATGATGTGATGACATCTCAAACATTTTCTATCAGTGATGTACACCAGACTGTACAGTTTATTATAATTCATGTACATGTATTAGGCTTAATTATCGTTATTGTTTATCTGTTAATCGAAATAATAAAAGATTTGACACAAATGAATTCAATGACATGATATGAGTTACTGATTGATTGATTGATTGATTGAGTGGTTGATTGAATGGGGTTTTATTTCGTTTACAACATTATTTCAGTTATACTGATTCATTTGGCGTTTTCAACCATAATTCAGCTATATCGAATGATTGGTATATATCAGTTATACAAAATTGATTTGGACTTTATAACAGTATTACATTTATATTGATTGAATTTTGTCATTGGAGTTTCACGTCGTTTACAATAATATTTAAGTTATCTCGATTGATTTGTGTTTACAACGATATTACAGTTATCTCGATTGATTTGTGTTTACAACGATATTTCAATTATCTCGATTGATTTGTGTTTACAATAATATTACAATTATCTCGATTGATTTGAGTTTACAACGATATTACAGTTATCTCGATTGATTTGTGTTTACAACGATATTTCAATTATCTCGATTGATTTGTGTTTACAATAATATTTCATTTATCTCGATTGATTTTAGTTTACAACAATATTTCAATTATCTCGTCTGATTTGTGTTACAACAAGAGTTCAATTATCTCGATTGATTTGTGTTTACAACAATATTTCAATTATCTCGATTGATTTGTGTTTACAACAATATTTCAATTATCTCGATTGATTTGTGTTCATAAAAATATTTCAATTATCTCGATTGAATTGAGTTTATATCGATATTTCAATTATCTCTATTGAATTGAGTTTACAACGATATTTCAATTATATCGATTGATTTGTGTTATAATACTATTTCAATTATCTTGATTGATTTGAGTTTACAACGATATTTCAAGTATCTTGATTGATTTGAGTTTACAACGATATTTCAATTATCTCGATTGATTTGTGTTTACAACAATATTACAATTATCTCGATTGATTTGAGTTTACAATAATATTTCATTTATCTTGATTGATTTGAGTTTACAATAATATTTCAATTATCTCGATTGATTTAAGATTTCAATAATATTTCAATTATCTCGATTGATTTGTGTTTACAACAATATTTCAATTATCTAGATTGATTTGAGTTTACAATAATATTTGATTTATCTCGATTGATTTGAGTTTACATTAATATTTCAATCATCTCGATTGATTTGTGCTTACAACATTATTTCATTTATCTCGATTGATTTCATTTTACAACAATAGTTCAATTATCTCGATTGATTTAAGATTTCACTAATATTTCAATTATCTCGATTGATTTGTGTTTACAACAATATTTCAATTATCTAGATTTATTTGAGTTTACAATAATATTTTATTTATCTCGATTGATTTAAGTTTACAATAATATATAATATAATACATTTTGGTTGATGATGAGTGATGTTTGTCAATCGTCCGAATGAATAACTGGATCAGGATTCGAACTTGATTGAATGATTGAAAACATGATCTAATATAAGAAATGAACTCTTTTATCGAAAAATACTTGGTGAATTTCTAGAATAAATTGACTTCTAACCAGCCAGATACTTAGTATTTATGGTTCGGGAGCCTGGATCAAATGTCCGCGTGACTCTGGACAGAGCTATCTCATTATCGTTCATTGAATCATCGCTACTCGACAAACGTTCATTGATCATCGCTAATCGACAAACGTTCATTGATCATCGCTACTCGACACTCGTTCATTAGATCATCGCTACTCAAAAAACGTTAATTGATCATCGCTACTCGAAAAACGTTGATTGGATCATGGCTACTCGAAAAACATTCATTGGATCATCTCTACTCGAAAAACTTTCATTGGATCATCGCTACTCGAAAAACGTTAATTGATCATCGCTACTCGACAAACGTTAATTGGATCATCGCTACTCGAAAAACGTTGATTGATCATCGTTTCTTAAAAAACGTTAATTGGATCATCGCTACTAAAAAAAAAATCATTGGATCATCGCTTCTCGAAAAACGTTAATTGATCATCGCTACTCGAAAAACGTTAATTGATCATCGCTACTCGAAAAACGTTAATTGATCATCGCTACTCGAGAAACGTTAATTGATCATCGTTTCTTAAAAAACGTTAATTGGATCATCGCTACTAAAAAAAAAATCATTGGATCATCGCTACTCGAAAAACGTTAATTGATCATCGCTTCTCGAAAAACGTTAATTCATCATCGCTACTCGAAAAACGTTAATTGATCATCGCTACTCGAGAAACGTTAATTGGATCATCGCTACTAAAAAAAAATCATTGGATCATCGCTACTCGAAAAACTTTCATTGGATCATCGCTACTCGAAAAACATTTATTGGATTATCGCTACTCGAAAAACGTTCATTGTATCATCGCTACTCGAAAAACGTTCATTGTATCATCGCTACTCGAAAAACGTTCATTGTATCATCGCTACTCGAAAAACGTTCATTGTATCATCGCTACTCGAAAACGTTCATTGGATCATCGCTACTCGAAAAACATGTATTGGATTATCGCTACTCGAAATACGTTCATTGGATCATCGCTTCTTGACAACCCCTGGATTAGAAGCCCGCTTCGCCATCGTCTGACGTAAACCAATTAATTAACCTTAAACTGCTTACTTGTATAAAATGAATGAATTGATCCAAGATGAAAGGATCATTATAATGTTTTCATTTCGGGGTAAATATAACACGTGCTACTAGGTAGATACATTTGTATCAATATACCTTTTCTTATATATTGTGTGATACATACTAGATTAAACGACGACAAAACATGCTTGTTCACATCAACTAAAGGGTTAACAATGTAACCGAAGGAATGATAGATAGATACATTTTATTTAGGAAAAAAGGCGAGTTTGCCCAACGTGGAACATACCTATAACACTTTATCTTTAACAAAGTAAAATAGCAGACTAATGGTGGAAAGGGACCAAATAAATGTTTGGAAATATTAAAGAAAATGTATGCATTTCCCAGGATTTACAAAAGCTAATGTAGTTATAATAGTTACAATTTGTTTGTCGTAGGGATACCTGAAACGGAAAATGAAACGCCAGAGGATACGAAGAAAATATTTCGAGTTTTTCTTGAAGAAAAGCTTAAACTAGCTCAAGAGACAGTAACAAGTATGAAGTTCGATCAGATACACAGAACGGGATCGAGTGAACAAAAGCCAAGAAGTGTCTTCGTTACATTATGTGAGCTAAACTCGAAAGAAAAGGTGAAAGCTCAAAGAAGCTTATTACGTGATACCAAAATATATTTAAATGACCATTATACGAAGGAAGTGATTGAACAACGTAAACGATGTTTAAAGCAATATAGACATACTATAAGAAAGACGAAAGGTAAAATATAGATATAAAAAGGTGAAAGAACTTGAGCGTTGTAAAGGTAAAAATCCAAAAGAATTTTGGAAGATGTTCGCCAAAAAAAGTGTGAAAAAGGGAGATAATATTAAATTAGAAAACTTCCATAAACACTTCAAAAACTTATCGAATGATATCAATATAACAGTTAAAGCCGAAGCGGAGCAGTGGTTCAAAGATAATGTTACAACTGAACCAATATATGCAGAATTGGACTCACCGATTACATTAGAGGAGGTTAAGGGAGGAATTAAAAATCTGAAGAAAAACAAGGCATGTGCATATGACACTTTACTAAACGAGTACTTTATAGAAAGTAGCGATATACTATCAAGTCATATAACTGATTTATTTAACACTGTATTTGAGAGTGGCTTCTTTCCAGAAGAATGGTCAAATGGTATCATAGTACTAGTATACAAAAAAGGAGACGAAAATGACGTTAATAATAATCGTGGTATAACTCTAGTTAGTTGTTTCGGGAAATTATTTACATCTGTATTGAATTTACGAATGACGAAGTGGTGTTAAAAATATGAAATTATATCGGACTCACAGTTCGGTTTTAGAAAGAATTATTCTACTACAGATGCTATATTTTGTCTAAACAATTTGATTGAACACTATTTAAACAGTGGGAAAAGGCTTAATGTAGCTTTTGTTGACATGAAAAATGCATTCGACTCAGTATACAATAACGCCCTCTGGTACAAGTTATATAAAAAGGGAATATCTGGTAAAATGCTTCAAAGTATAATAATATCGATGTATGAACATGTGAAATGTAGGGTTAAACACTGTGGTAATTACTTTGAAATAATATACATCTCAGTTGGATTAAAACAGGGTGAAGTGTGCTCATCCCTGTTATATTCGCTATTTATTGAAGATCTAGAGCTATTCTTAACCACCGATATGAATAGCGGGATAACGCTTTTGTAAATAACCGTCATACTATTAGCATATGCAGACGACATGTGTATAATAAGCGATACTGTGTCCGACCTACAAAGGAGTCTACATAACCTTAAACAATATTGTGATTTGTGGGGACTTCAAGTAAATGTAGACAAAACAAAAGTAATGGTGTTCAGAAAAAGAGGAAATATATCTGCTAAGGAAAAGTTATATTAACGATAAAGCAGAGATTGACGCAGTGAACAGTTTCAATTACCTAGGTACTGTACTAAATTACACCGGGTCGTTCACTTCGCATCGTAATACAGTTATCGGGAAAGGTATTAAAGCAATGAACGCATTATTATCACACCTAAAGAAGTACGACTTAACAATAAACACTTATCTTCAATTATTTGATTCCTTTGTCGGATCAATATTGAACTATTCCTGTGAAATTTGGTGCAGTACCAACAACTTAGAGTTTGAACGTTTACACTTGAAATATTGTAAAAGACTACTACGTGTGAAAACTCGAACAAGCAATGCTGGTATATATGAAGAAATTGGACGATATCCTCTCTACATCAACCAGTTAATACGTGTTATTAAATATGGTTTAAAGTAGTCAATTCTAATAATTGTATAATTCAAGTATCATACAAGTGCTCATTGTTAGACTGTATTAATGGAACACAAAACTGGGCCAGCAGAGTTAAAAATATTTTATGTAAAAATGGCTATGGTTATATATGGCAAAATCCACATAATGTAAACAAAGCATGGGTGTTAAATGGTTTGAAACAAAGATTAAGTGACTGTTTTGTACAAAATTAGAGAGGTGATATGTTAAGTTATGGTAGCCTTCTTATTTATAAGCATATGCAAACTGACTTTAAATATGAGGCATACTTGGATATGATAAGCAATAGCCAGTATAGATATCTGCTGACTCAGATGCGTATTTCGGCACACAGATTAAGGATTGAAACTGGCAGATATGGAAGAAACCGAATTATACAATCAGACAGAGTGTGTGTCTATTGTAATTATAATAACATTGATGACGAATTTCACTTTATTATGGTATGTGATATACATCTTCCTAACAGACAAAAATATATCAATAAGAAATATTGGAAAAACCCAAGTGTATATAAATTGTTAAGCTTGTTAAATTGTGCAAAGAAAAATGAAGTATTAAATCTATGTATTTATATTCATAAATGTTATAAAGAAAGAAATGAGCATCTTTATAATCATGCTTGACCAAATCAAACATGTCTCTACATATTTTTTTTTTTTTTTTTTTTTTTTTTTTTTGTTGTTGTTGTTTTTGTTTTGATTTTTGTCTGGTATTTTGATTTGTTAATTCATTGTATTCGGTTCGAAACAGTGTATGTATGTTTATAATCAATAACTATGTTCTGTGTTCTATATTCTATATAATAAGTTTCTAAAAATGATTTAATTTGTAAAACAGTCATTTGAGAGAAGAAAAAATATAAAAATAAATCAGAAATCATTTAAGAATGTGACGAAGTTGCTCGATGTAGACATTTTCTCAACTTCCACATTGATTTTCATCTTAAGGCTGCAACTGAAACACAGTGAATATACATAATTCTTTTCATTATTTATTTCAAAACCTTTGTAAGCAAATATAGCCACGTTTTAAACTATATTTTCATTTTCAGTTTTAAGTTATTCAATAAATTTTATCAAACTTAGATACTTCTAATAAAAATATTTTTTTTACTTATAACATTCTTATACCATAAAACATTCGCCATGCTAAGAAAAAGTGCATTTCATCTTCGATAGTTTTACATAATCTTTACATTTTCTTTCCTAACAAGGTTTTTGATTGGTTTGTGTTATATTCAAGCTTCAATTTATATGTGCATGAACACGATTTAGCTATTTTGATTGAATGTAAAAATGGTTGGAAAATAAAATCACAAAAAGCTCTTTAAGATGTTTGTAAATTTATCTATAATGGCTAGTTCTTTGATTATGGATGAAAGCTAGGAGACAGCAAATGTGTTGAGCATGGGAATGAGTAATGTAAAATAACTGACGTGATATTTGTAATCATATCTGTATAACAAATTAACAATTTCCTTGTGCTTAATATGATATTGAACCTAACGTGCAAGATGTTAACACATGTTTGGGGACTGTTTTATAGTCACAGCTATTTGTTTACATCATATGACATTGAACCTAACGTGCAAATTGCCAACACATGTTATGGGAATGTTTTATAGTCACAGCTATTGGTTTACATCAAATACGAGAAAATCACAACGAAGACGGGAACCAGTATTGCTGTGTTATGTTCGACTCTGTTTGCTGAACTTGTTTCACATGAACCTGGATTTTGTGAGAGAATGGCGGTTTCCGGTAGAATTCTCGTCCAGAAATTCAAGGCTTGTGGTCTTGGTCGTTTCTTAACAGCACCCTGCGTCACTTCTTGTGTTATCTCTAGATAATCGCGAGATGACGTGTATTGCGGCCATGATGTGTAGATGTACTTTGTGATGTCGACAGGGGTGTTCGGATTTCTGAAAAGAAATGGCACGTTGACAGTTTGTATAATTCATTTGACAAGCTAAAGGCATTTATAAGATATGGTTGTTTCAGTTTAGGTGATACATGTATGTAGTTTTATTTATTGCAGTACGGCATACAGTACTCTACGTTAATATTGTTTAAACTAAAATCGTATTGGGTCGGATCACGATAAATCGAAAAACGTGAATAACACGGTTTCGATTGCCTTGTTCAAAACAGTTATAGAAACGACGATATTTGTTACAGATCACTGACTCGTGATCCCCGGTTGACAAACCAAAACTATGCTAGGAAATTAATTTACCCTGCCCATGGGCACTCTACCAGGATCGAACCTTAAACGCTCGGAATCAACGATAGAATCAACCAAGAAAGTATCTGACACCGTTAATGTTAATAGTTCTGAAATTAATCGAATTATAACCTTACCCTGATTTGGCGAAATTTGACCACATGGTCATCGCCACGTGGTAGATCCTTAACTGTTGATGGTGCTCTTCTGCATCAGACACCTTCGTGATATAGGACCCCATCACAAAGTCTACTTCATCGCCGTGATTCATCACACCCGGACCATCAAACAGTGGAGGCACTGGATAAGTATGTGTCAGTGGACTCACGGAGAACTCGTACATATATGTGCTACGATTAGATTGTGCATGACGGTTCGCTGCCCTTATAGACGGTACAGCATACCAACTATCTGTATAAAGATCCACAAGTTTCTGTGCTCGTTTAGTTTCTGAGTCTGGGTCGGTCCAATCTGTATAATCGTGTAACACTGAGTGTCGAAGGTGGTCAGATATGTATTCTTGTCGTGACGAATTTAACATGTCATCTACAATAATATTCTCATAGCCTGACCTTGGAAGCGAGAATTGGAAGAAGTCAGTTTGTCCTAGCAAAGAAGGCCATGTTGGAGCAAAAATCAGTCCTTCTGAATTGGTAGAGCCAACCATTAAATCAATGCTATTAAACATGTCTATTACATTCATTGCGTTCGTTCTTCCCGAAAGAACATTATCTGGGGTGTCTAGTACGAACTCATTATCTCTAGTTGGCAATGGCCACCACTGGTTAATGTTAAGTGGTAAGCTATTAACTACTTTTTGTAGCTCTCCGATTGGTTTGGCTTGAAGGCATTCCAAAAAAGAATTTGTTCTACGCAGAGAACACCCTGTCAATTCCGCAAATTCTCGAGTGAATTTTAGCGTTGTAGGTAAGTCGACGTACGCCCATGGGCTTGCATTTATCCCGCTCTGAGCTATTGCTCTCTGGAAAAGTCCTTTATTTCCCGGATAGAAACTTTGATAGTTCACACTAGCTGACCCCGCAGATTGGCCAAATAGGGTAATACGATTTGTATCTCCACCAAAAGCGGCGATATTATCATGGACCCATTTAATAGCCATATGCTGATCCCATAAGCCGATATTGCTTGGTATAACAGAGTCTCCGGTTGTCATAAATCCATAATAACCGACCCTGTAGTTAATAGTTACTGCTATGACATCCCCGTATCCAGTCAGTACTTTAGGATCATAGATGTTAGATTCGCCGAACATAAAGCCACCCCCATATATCCAGATCATTACTGCTCTATTTCCACCGTGTTCGGAGTAAGTACCAGCTGGGACGAACACATTTACCATTAAACAATCTTCTGATTTAGCACTATCCGTAGTTGCGCCAGGTATTTCCACTTCATAACAGGCAGGACCATACTGAGTCGCATTAAACGGTTCAGTGAAGGGTTCTTTGGCTACAGGCTTTTGGAACCTTAAATCATTTTCAGCTGCTTTGGCATAAGGTATTCCCAGGTAACTTTGTATACGGAAACCATAGTCTTCACTGAACGGGACGTATTTCTCCTACAGGGGAGGTCACTCTCACTATTTTATTATCACGTGGTATACTTTGGGATGTGGTCTGCAACAGCCTGGGTATGAGGTTGTTCCAGAGTTTAACCGCTTGTGGTCGCTGGTTCCTTTTAATGGATTGCGGGGACATTTCCTTTGTTATCTTGATGTATTCTTTTGAGGCGGTAGTATATTCGGGCCATGTTGAGTTAATCAGAGTAGAGACATCGGTAGGCGAATTCGGATTACTAAAATGAAAGACATGATATACAGTTTACAATTTGATAGCATATTCTAACATTATTTTTCTCTATCTTTTACTTTTTGGTTAATGTATGTAGAGTTCAAACCCTCATTTATTTGCATGTTTTATATATGTGTTTCTATTCCACGAATGGAGACCTATCTAACTAATTCCTGATAGCCTTATATTCGTAGGAGAACCATTCTCTGAATAGTGTCAACATGCTATAAACAAGTAATATAGCATATCGAGAAAATTACTTTATTTACATGGAAGAGAATTATCGTAAGTTTGAAT
>JASEVX010000198.1:0-51151 GCA_031761405.1 Serripes groenlandicus
TTAAAGATTAAATTTACGAATATACATTGTCGAATATACAATGCTACGAGTAGACAATGTCGAATATACAATGTACGATATACAATGTACGAGTATACCAATGTACGAATATACAATGTACGAATATACAATACGAATATACAATGTAAAACTATTGAAAAGAGTGGTTACACTGTGAGCAAAGAGAAATTGCTAATATTTGCTTCTAATGGATCATGGTGGTATCTTTCTTGCACAGTGTTTTCTAACAGCTTCTGCTGCAGATCCGCCAACCATAGCGTCTAAGTGTGAGGCAAGCTAAAGGAATATTCTGTTATATTAGAGTCTAACGCTGTTTTCAAATTACTGCGGTTACATCACGGTGGTAACAAAACCAGGTACTAGACTAGGAAAGTGCCTGCCCAAGGGCACTACACCATGACGTAGCGCCGCGGACTGGGATCGAACCGAGGAAGACCTGTTCAAAATCCCCGACGCTAACCATCTTTACGGCTGATTCCTATATATAGAAAGAAAGTGTTAACCCTTTCCTACCTAATCACACATGTTGACGCATCTACAGCCGACAACCTATGAAAACATTGTGACAAAAGGAGAAATTGCTCAATATGACATTTTCTCCTTTTGACATATTATAGTTTTCAAACTTTTTTTCAGTAATTTATAACGTTATTTCTAGAGAATTTTCTATGTCTGCAGTAGATGTTCCAATGTCGTCTGCTGCAGATGTGTTGTAGCTGGGAAAGAGTAATTTGTTTATCCCCCATTGTGTGAGTCTCAAAAAGATTGACGTGAATGTTATTAACGTGATTAATGCTACACCATCGCTCTCTGACCCCGGGGTTAACCTTTTCCACATAGGGACGCTTACTGACACATCTGCAGCAGACGACGCTTGAAAACATTGTGACTAAAGGAAAACATCCCCATTAAGAGTAATTTCTCTATTTTCCCACATTGTTTTTCACTAATTATACTTTCATTTATATATAGAGAGTTTTCATATGTTTGCCTAATGTGTTCAAAGTCACCTGCTGCAAAATTAATGTATGTGGGAAAGAGTTAATACTATAAATGGAATCCCCCATCATTGAAATGAACAACAGTCATTTCAGTTGTCACGGCGTGTTTATATGTGTGGAGTATCAGAAAATCGCTCCGAATTAAACCTGCGCAAGTTTCCTCTTTAAATGCGTTACGTTCGCGCATTTTTAATTAGTTTTGGTGTACTCCTCGGAAGTAACTGCAGTGTTTTGTGATTAAATAAAGGTACGTACAACTCTAACTTTACTCTACTTTCCTGTAACCTATGCGTTAGTAAAAACTTGTCCAACATTTGCTCATAATTACGTGCCCATTCGTGCACATATCTGTCCATCCCATACCAAACTTTAAATAACAATGAACAGTGCTATAAGAATATTAAGCTACGGAGAGATTTGTAACATTGACTTTGGTTTTATATATATCCATATATCTCATTTCCCTTTCTCTATTAGTTCCCTCATTCTCATTTCTTTCTTCGTTTCTTTCCTCCTCAGAAAAAATAAATAAATGAGTAATGAAGTATAGAAATATAGCTAATCAATTAGAAACAAATACTCTCCATGTCATACAGTTCATGAAATAGAAATAAAATTAGCTATGTCATATCGTCGCTTCGTAATTTCGGTAATATCCACCATTGACTAGGAACAGGTTGTAAATGACAACACATGTATATATCGAGGGCTTGGCGTGAACGGTTGTAACTTAAATTGGTATATTTTTTGTACCGAGGTTAATCCTCCTCGCAATAAAGTCTTTAAAAGCGTTAACTCATTGTTACTTGGTAAACAATGGAAATGTAGGGTGCCATTGCTCGTTCTGAAACAATGGCACCTAAACTTGCATTGTTTACAAAGGGGTCAAAATTGCCCCAAAAACCAGGGGTTTTCAAAATAGGTTTTTACTTACAACCGTTCACGCCAAGCCCTCGATATATACTTATATAGTGTGGTTTGTAAGATTCTATGTACAATATGAACATTTCTTATTTTTGTGAATAAAATCTTGAATCTTTATATAATTTATTATATATATATTGCGCTCGTTCCACGAGGAAAACCAACATTATGGCCTCTGCGTAATGTATCGATCCGGATCAGCTGCAAACCCGACAAGACAGTGTCGCCTCCTGTGGATTTCCCTGTTTCGGGAATCTTACTCTATACCTCTGTCCCCCTGAGACGGTATGTGTCGGGTCCGGATTAGCCTGCACAGGCTGGATCTGGTCGATACTTATGCAGATTCGATAATGTTGGTTTTCTCGTGAACGGCTCATACTCATGCTTTCCTATTGGCTATCCTTCATTTCGTTCGTCAGATTATTCCTGAATGTTCTGTTACTTTTTGTTGGTCGATGGATTTTTTGGGTTTAACACATTTTCATTCATACCCCAGTACACTATATTTAATATTCCTAACATTTTTCACATCAGTAATCGACAACACATAAGACGTGGTAGCAGTGGTAGAGCGTCGGCCTCTCGTATCAGAGGTCTTTGGTTCGAATCCCATGATGAACCGTTCTGCCTTTGGCACGAGTACTTGTTATGTCCTCCAGAAGCAAACATCGATGTGATTAATATAAGCTTACTAAGTTAAACAAACCTTACACTTAAGTTAACGGTGCATATCTAGCCCACACATTTTACACTGTGCGTAGAGGTTTCTTAATGGTGGTTTTCAGCCACTTCCACAATATGTTCATTTATCACAGCAGTCAGTCAGTGTATAAATGCTATTCCACAATCCGGAAATAAAAGTAGGTTTGTTAATAGGGAACATGAATAAGCGAACCTGTCGCGTGATATAAGAGAAATAATGTTGAAAACGCGTACAATACGATAAAAATGTTCAGACACCTCATTGATGGAATGGGCGAGACTATCTTCCATCATTTATGTATAGGTCCTTTTTAGATATAATAACCGTAGAAACGGTGGTGCAGAGATATGAGCCTTGGCTCTCGAAGCTAAGGCCCAGGTTCAAGTCCTCTGGATGAGGGAGGGTTATGGATTTAGGGATTTCTCCACACAAACGGTGCAGGTACTGGTTAAGTCTCCAGGAAGCACACATCGTGTGTGGTTAATATAGTAGAAAGCTTGCCTCGCCAATCTATGTAGATAAATAAGTTTAAACTAATGTTCTTTTCGAATAGATGGCATTTTTCTCTCAATCATTTTATTCTACTTTTTTTATCCTTGATTTTTGTTTCCGTTTAAAATTCTTAGATAAGATAATGACACAACGGCCACAAATTCAGAGCTCTACATGTACATGCGATGATGGCACCAGACAACTTGAGAACATCTAGGCAAAATTAATTACGGAAACTCTCCATACATAAAAGGGTTATTATTGAATAATATTTAGAGAATTGTGGCCGAAATAAAACACTGCTCATTATGAGTAGTTTCTCCTTTTGCCAAAATATAAGTTGGTAATCAGACTACCTTTAAAACCACTACTATAATGTATTCCACTCGATTTAATAATGAAACGTTCATTTATAGAGAGTTTTCCAATATTTGAGCCAAGATATTTCAAAAGTCGTTCTCTGTAGATTTGATGTATATGGGAAAGAGTAAGGTAAGGCATTCTCTCATCTGATGTGCAAATATTTTCAAGAGTCATGATGATGAATGGATGAGGGATTCTATTTGAATATTCCAAATATCAACACCCTTCATAAATAGAAATTATCTCTTTCCAACACGGAGTTGCATTTTTGCAGTATCCACTCAGCATTCGACATCTGGAAGTATCGCAATAGGAAGAAACATTTTGATACTATATTTAAGAGTTGTCAATAACTTTTTTTCATTTCTAGGAATTTCCGTATTTCTCCTGCATTGACTTTTTCAAAGTCGTCTGCTTCAAATTTATCTAATTGGGAAAGGGTAAATATTCAAATCAACTTAACTGATATACGAGAGAGGTGCACAGGCTCGAGGAAATAAATTACGTCTCGTCATATTAATCAAGTTTTTGTATATGAAAGAAATCACCAAATCAAA
This sequence comes from Serripes groenlandicus, assembly GCA_031761405.1. Taxonomy (NCBI): domain Eukaryota; kingdom Metazoa; phylum Mollusca; class Bivalvia; order Cardiida; family Cardiidae; genus Serripes; species Serripes groenlandicus. The sequence continues at coordinate 4,062 of JASEVX010000198.1, forward strand.
TTTGATTAATTAGTCACTGTGTCATTTCCCTTTGCTACAAAGCCCACATCTCACTATCCCGGATTGACGCCCAGGTACGTCCGGATGGCGGTTCGAAAAAAAACCTTGTAAACCGGGGAAGACAACTGCAGCGGCACAGTAGAAAACCGTTATGAACCCTGTTGTTCCGGCTCGATCCGGCAAGGTCCCGGATTTGTTGTTAAATATTTAATACAACTGGGAGACTCTGGGAGACACCGGGCGATATATCCAGAACCTGTGTGATCTGGGCATGTGCACAAACTATGCTGGGTTGTGGCCAGTGTAGGGGGCCGGGTCCTCTACATTGTAATCTTCGCTTGCCCGGGTTTATTACCACGGGGGGCCACCGGAAGCCAATGAGCTCCACCGGCGCATAGAATTGGGCTATACCGGGTGGACGGCGGCACAGCCTATGAGACACGACCTGGATCACATCGGTTTGTACCGGATGAACTGGGGTACACGCGCATCGACACCGTAGATGAACCGTGCCAAAACAGGGAGCAAACAGGGTGCAAACCGGAGCAAAACCGCAGCAAACCGGAGCTAATCCGGATCAAATGGGAACATCTTGCTTAAAACCTTGAACACTCTTGGATAACGACGGAATGTGAGAATGCAATTGATTTTTTCTCAAAAATATCCCAGCTCATCCCGGTATACGGCTATTTTTTACCGGAGATACCGGGACCATACCGGAATGTGAACGTGACTTAACGACGAGGCTATCAATAATCCATGAACCGGCGTGCGAATCCCGGCTTAGCCATTTATTCATTCTAATGAATGACGAAAAATCAGATTAGGGTCATCGCCTTCCACTATAGCTAAATATTCAAATTGATGTTACATTACGTAAAAACTAGGGAGTGTTTATATTTGCCATACTATACATTCAGGTATGTATACATACAGACGGGACAGTGAAGATTGTACGAGACTATGCAGCATACAAGTGAGGTTGCATTAACCCTACTCACATAAGGCAAATCTGCAGCAGACGACTTTGAAAATGACTACAAAAAATATGGAAAATCTCTATATTGTTGGAATAATAACTGAAAAAAAGTAATAACATTGTGCGAAGGTGAAATTTCTCGTTTTGAGCATTTTTTCTTTTGTCACGATGTTTTCAAATGTCGTCTGCTGCAGATTCGTCAGAAGTGTCTATATGTGGGAAAGGGTTATACACTAATCTCCCAGATGCAGATTATTATTTTCACAAGTTGGCTTAAAACGTTTGAAATATTCCATTAATATCCTATCTCACATACAACTACTACATAGCGTCACCGAAATCATATTGGTATGAGGATTAAAAACTCTATATGTATTATCATTATGTATGGTATAAAGTTGGAAACATTGTGGCGAAAGGAGACCATTGCTCATTTGTGGAGAAATTACTTACTTGTTTGGACTATGTTTTCAAATGTCATCTGCTAACTGCGTCTGCAAGCACGTGAGAAAGGTAACACTAAACTATTCTTGTTTTTTTTTTTTTTTTTTTTTTCATTTTTAATTAAGGAGAAAAATATTTCAAATTTTATATATTATATGTATGAAATGCTGCACAATAGTAACACTCTTAACATTCCCTTTACTGCAGTTGAAAAGTGTATTATTTTGACAAGGATCTTGTGTCAAATTTGCTCTCCTATAACAGACTAAACACGAAGTAAGGTTTCTCTAATTGCTCGTAAATTGCTGCTGTATTAACCCTTTCCCATACTAAGCACAGAAAAACACCGGTTTTTGAAAGTAGGGAAAAGAGAGAACATTTTATCATGATGGAAATGTCTTATTTTTCTTAAGTAACGTACGTTGTGTGAGTTTAAATGTACATGTATATTGTAGAAAAAGTGTAATTAATGTAACTGGAACATTTAAAAACTGACAGTTACGGTGTTTCTTAAGTAAATATGTAATTGACATTAATCATTTTGCCTTTCACGCGGCCTGTAACAGCACTGATGTTTTGCGTGTACTAAATAGTGAAGGTCACGTTTAAATACAATAATTAACAGATGTACAGTCTAGTCTTGGTCTCATCGAAAGTTTTTGATAAAACACAGCTGTTTAACCCTTTCCCTATACAGACGCTTTCCTGACGCCTCTGCAGCAAACGGCTTTTTGAAAACATGGCGACAAAAGAAGAAATCGCTCCAAACGAGCAATTTCTCCTTATTGTCACCATGTTTCACTCTATTCAATAATTATACATTCATTTAAAGGGAGTTTCCTAAAACAATTTCGGGTTATTTCAAAGTCGTCTCTGCCGAGAAGTGTTGTATATGAAAGGGTTAAATATATAATAAGTTGTCAAACATCAAAGATGATGATACCGATTGCTAATAATCCAGCGGATTAAGTGTTACCGCATTTATATCACAAGTCTGCACGTAATATGCTAATAATGCAAATAATGGCAAATATGCAAATTAATGCAAATACTGTTAACTTTAAAACGTCGTCTGCTCGTCCTCGTGTGAACCCAATCAGCGTCAGGTGTCATCTTTAAAGTAGTATAATTGCTCAAATGACATTTTCCTAGATTAAATCATCTTTAAGTTATTTTTTGGAGAGAAAGTTTAAACTTTGTTTACGTTTAAAACGGCGTACCATGTGCAGTTATGCTTGTTTTTGGTTTATTTGCTCCCTGATAAGCGATTCCAAAATGAATTATGATGGTCTCTGACCGCATCCCGTACCTTCATGAACAAAGCATCAGTTTTGAGCATGGAGTCTGGACATGCACTTTTTCATCTCTCATACTATTGTGTTTTATGCAATCGCATTGACCTTTGAAAACATGGCTGCAATGTGGCTCCTCTTACCACTACTGTTTTCAGTCCTATTGCATAGTTGCTTGATTCGACCAGAAGCAAGAGATAGTGAACTGTGCGAGGATTGGACATAAATGCTGTTGAAAACGACTAAAACTCGTAAAGTGCACTCCAACCCACCTTTGAAAACATGATGGAGCATTGGTTCCTTAACCACACTGTTTTCAGTCCTATCGCGTAGATGGGTTGATTCACCCAGGAAGCATGTGTGTGTAGTGAGCATTGAGATGAGAGGAGAGAGAGAGGAGAGAGGAGGAGAGAGAGAGGAGAGAGACGAGAGAGGGAGAGAGAGAGAGAGAGAGAGAGATGAGAGAGAGAGATGAGAGAGAGAGAGAGAGAGAGAAGAGAGAGAGAGGAGAGGAGAGAGGAGAGAGAGAGAGAGATAGATAAGATAGATAGATAGATTGATAGGATATATAGAGAGAGAGAGAGAGAGAGGAGAGATGAGAGAGAGATGAGAGAGAAGAGAGAGAGAGGATGAGAGAGAGAGGAGAGAGATAGATAGATAGATAGATATATAGATAGATAGAAAGAGAGAGAGAGAGATGAGGAGAGAGAGAGAGAGAGAGAGAGGAGAGAGATGATAGATATATAGATAGATAGAAGAGGAGAGACAGAGTGAGACAGAGACAGAGAGAGACAGAGAGCGACAGAGAGACAGAGACAGAGATAGAGACAAGATAGAGACAGAGATAGAGACTATTAGACAACAAGACAAGAGAGAGACAGAGAGACAGACAGAGACAGAGAGACAGACAGAGACAGAGAGACAGACAGAGACAGGAGAGACAGACAGAGACAGAGACAGACAGAGACCAGAGACAGAGACAGAGACCGACAGAGACAGAGAGACAGAGAACAGAGACAGACACAGAGAGAGAGAGAGAGAGAGAGAGAAGAGGACAGAGAGAGAGAGAGAGACAGAGAGAGAGAGAGATGAGGAGAGAGATAGAGAGAGAGAGGAGGGGAGAGAGAGAGAGAGAGAGAGAGAGAGAGAGAGAGAGACCGAGAGCAGAGACAGAGCGACAGAGAGAGGAGGAGAGCAGATGAGAGAGGGATCGAGAAGAGCAGAGAGAGAGAGAGATGAGAGGAGGAGAGAGAGAGAGAGAGCGAGAGAGAGAGAGAGGAGATGACAGAGCGAGGATTGATAGAGAGAGACAGAGAGAGGAGAGAGAGAGAGAGAGATAGAAAGAGAGAGAGATATAAAGGAGAGAGAGAGAGAGAGGAGAGACAGAGAGATGAGAGAGAGAGAGATGAGATGATAGATAGAAAGAGAGAGAAGAGAGAGAGAGAAGAGAGAGAGAAGAGAGAGAGAGAAGAGACAGAGAAGAGAGAGAGATAGAGATAGAGAAGAGAGCCCTCCGCTCGTTCGTCGCTCGGACTGCCCTCGTCGCCGCCCCTGACACCGCCCCCCCCTCTGCCCCTCTCTCTACATTCCCCCACCTCTCTGCCCGACGTCCCCTCTCACTCGTCCCCGCTGCAGAGAGAGCTCCCATCGACAGGCTGAGCAGCCGCACTCGCCATACTCTCTCTCTCGCTCTTCCCCCGTCCCCCGGCCCCGCCATCCCCTGACCAGCCCCGCTCAACAGACCCAGGTAGACACAGAGACCCAAGACAGAGACAAGATACAGAGACAGAGAGACAGAGCAGACAGAACAGAGAGACAGAGACAGACAGCAGAGAAAGAGGAAGAGAGAAAGAGATCGATGAGAAGAGAGAGAGGTGGGAGGGAGGAGGAAGTGAGAGAGAGAGGGAGAGGAGAGAAGAGGGGATGAGAGAGGAGGAGAGAGAGAGCCAGAGAGAAGGATGAGACCCGAGACCCCCGTCAGCTCTGTCTCACCCGGGTCCGGGGGTGCAGACTCTCTCTCGCGTTCTTCTCCTCTCTCTCTCTCTCTCTGCTCTCGCTCTCTTCTGCTTCTCTCGCTCTCTCTCTCTCCCGCGGATCTTTCCCTCCTGCTCTTATTCTGCGTCCCTCGCCCCCGTACTAAGAAAGCCCTTAGTCACTCCCCCCCCCCTCTCTCTCGCTCTCGCTCAGCTCTACCTCTCCTGCTCGCTTCTCTCTCCCCTCCTCGGTTCCCCTCTGTCTCTCTCTCCCTCTCTTCTCTCGCTCGTCCATCTCCTCCTCTCCTCTTCTGCTCATGTCTTCTCTTTCGCCTCTTCTGCAGTCCCGGCTCTCTCTCTCTCTCTCCCCCCCCCCTTCTGCTCTTCTCTACTTCTAGCTCCTATCTCTCGCCTTCTCTTCTCCCCTTCTTCTCTCTATCTCCTTCTCTCTCGTCTTCGCTCTCCTCTCGCGCTGCTCTCTGCTCCCCTCCTAAAACTCAAATGGTCCGGGAGCGAGCTAGCAGAGCCGCCCTCCTCCCCCAACAAGACACCCCCGCGCAGCCGCCCCCCCCCCCCGCCCCTCGCACCTACCTACCATGGATTGCATTGTCACAAGCACTATCCTCAGCATAAATCAAAGGCCAATATGACACGAGACACATACCTGATATCGAAATATACTCGTGCACCTCTTCCCTTTTGTTATGATAAAGATGACATTTCACGCTTGATTGAGATCCTGTGATTCATTGTCATGTTTTGTTAATGCAAGCGAAGGCTGAATTCTATCTTATACATTTCGTTACCATACTCTTGTTATTGTATTTTTTAATTTGAACTAATTTATTTTGAGCCGTTCCACGAGAAAACCAACATTATAGACATTGCGTAAAGTTTCGACCCAGATCAGCCTAAGCATGCCGCGCAGGTTAACCCCGGACAGACACTTTTCGCCTCCTGTAGATTTTCTGTTTCAGGAGACGGAATGTGACGGCCTAGATTAGACTGCGCGGACTGCGCAGGCTGATATTGATCGATACACGTACACAGAGTCAATTATATTTGTTTTATCGTGGAAACTGCTCATATTTCGGTAGTTACTGGTTGTACACGTAGTTAGTGGTTGTACAAGTAGTTGTGGTTGTACAAGTAGTTGTGGTTGTACAAGTAGTTGTTGGTTGTACAAGTTGGTTGTGGTTTGTACACGTAGTTGTGGTTGTACACGTAGTTGTGGTTTGTACAAGTAGTTGTGGTTGTACAAGTAGTTGTGGTTGTACAAGTGGTTGGGTTGTACAAGTAGTTGTGGTTGTACAAGTGGTTGTGGTTTGTACAAGTAGTTGTGGTTGTACAAGTAGTCGTGGTTGTACAAGTAGTCGTGGTTGTACAAGTAGTTGTGGTTGTACAAGTAGTTGTGGTTGTACAAGTATTTGTGGGTGTACAAGTAGTTGTGGTTGTACAAGTAGTCGTGGTTGTACAAGTAGTTTGTGGTTGTACAAGTAGTTGTGGTTGTACAAGTAGTTACTGGTTGTACACGTAGTTGTGGTTGTACAAGTAGTTGTGGTTGTACAAGTAGTTGTGGTTGTACAAGTAGTGTGGTTGTACACGTAGTTGTGGTTGTACACGTAGTTGTGGTTGTACAAGTAGTTGTGGTTTGTACAAAGTAGTCGTGGTTGTACAAGTAGTCGTGGTTGTACAAGTAGTTGTGGTATGTACAAGTAGTCGTGGTGTACAAGTAGTTACTGGTTGTACACGTAGTCGTGGTTGTACAAGTAGTTGTGGTTGTACAAGTAGTTGTGGTTTGTACAAGTAGTTGTGGTTGTACAAGTAGTTGTGGTTGTACAAGAAGTTTTGTTTGTATGCGATACAATGTCCCAGGTAACCATTGGACTAATTTGATATATCACATGTTTCCCCTTAAATAAACTATTATTTTATTTAATTGCGACAGAGTTCCAATCTATTACAGCTTTGCGTAGGAAACATGGTTAAACTAATAGTATGCAAAACTCGGTATAGGTAAACAACAAAGTATTCTTAACTTCCATGAATTCTTAAATTAACATCCTTTTTTTCTGTTTATTTTTTGTGATATATATATTTTGTTAATATTCTGTGTTTATTGCATTTTGTATTGTATACCAGTTTTGTAACGCATGTACATTTGATACTAACGCTTACTTGTGGTACAGTTGCAGATCGATACTTAAAACATAAACAACGTTCTTGGAGTGTCAAAATCAAATTACATAAATATCATATGACACTACCAGTTTGGTTTCCTGTCTTCATCTTAAGTATTCGTTACAATGCGGAAACCAAACAATGAAAATAACGTCACGTCAGTGGTTTGAAGTTATAAGGTTAGTATATTTGGCGTCCAAACCGGCACATTTCATGTTCATATCCGTCAAAGCGCTATGGATCTAAATGACATATTTATTTATGAACATTACATGCTCATTTGTCTTCTTTCTTACATCTTACATGCATGTGACATCTCATTAGTCATTCTTACGAGTGTATGTTGTATGATGCTAATTTTATCTTTCTTTCTTCCACTTGCATGCATCTCATCGTGTTCGTGCTCATGACATTCTAGTAAGTGCATACTTGGTTCGTCTTAGTTCCGGATTGCATTTTTGACCTTTAATTAAAATGCTACATTCTTCTTGTTTATGCATATTCTGTTGATAACAAAGGGCTTTCGTGATAATATTAAAGAAAATATATGGTAGATAGCAGTTGCAATCAGGAACTAAGACGCACCAAGTATGCACTAACAAGAATGGCATTACCATGAATACGGTAAGTCATATTATGATACCAGGTGGCGCTTAAATTATAATAGCTTCTGGTCAAAGGAAAGTAAATCGGATCGGCTTGCCGGGCAGACACTTTTGTTCAGGGAATTTCAGATGAATACATAAGACTGAGGTTGGCTCCCATTGGACACTAATGATTGTGTTGAAAGTTGAAAGTGATTTTCATAAAGTTGAATAACCTCTGACTGATTTATAACCAAGATATTGTTTGCTTTTAGCTATGTTGACACTCTAAAAGTCAAATCAGAACATGCTGTATTTTCTGAAATTGAAAGTAAAATTCAATGCGGGATAAGGGTCACCGTTGATTTGACCTCCTAGCTCTGTCAAAAAACGGTGAACATGTGGGTTTGTTTTGCTTTTTTGGTAGTTCTAAGAACGATCTTTAGTTTGATATAGGTATATGTGTTAATTCATTTGTTAGTAACGAACCATAACCCATAATGCTATAATGGTCGCCTATGGAAAATGATTTACTTGCCTTTGACCTAACTTCTCCTGTTGAATGTATTTCTCAAGGTACGGTATTTCTCACGGGAATGTCAAAAATGTGGAATAGAATATAATCACTTTAAAAACTATATATAATCCAACATTTAACAATGTATAAACTTTAAACTTAACAAAATGTAAACACTATTAGTTCTCTTTGTTTTGAAAAAGGGTGACAAAAGCTACCTAAACATGGGCTAGTGATCCATTATTTAAAGTGGGATATTTTTCGTTCATACGCGAATATCTCCATGGACTGGGACAACTTATACGTATTAGCCGTCCCAGCTATGGAATAGGAATCTAATTACTTAAATGACAAGTCTGTTCTTTTTTACTACGTATATCTGTTACTATTTCATATCGGAGACTTTCAATAATGGAGTAGTCAGTAGTACAAATGAAACATTTATTTCGAAGAAAGTAACATGATACTAGCAACATACAGCACTTGAAAGAACGACACATGCGATGACGCATAACGGAGTAATCAGAAGTACGAATTCATCATAACTTATTAATCAGCACAAGCACAATAGTAAATAGCAAGTATATAACAGGCATGTGCAATAATGACGCATGCAAGTGGTAGAAAGAAAGATTTAATTAGAATCACACAACATGCACTCGTAAGAATGACACATGAGATGCATGTAAGATGTAAGAAAGAAGACACATGAGCATGTAATGTTCATACATAAGAATGTCATCTAGAGTTTTTGGCGGATATTCCTCAATAATATTCACCCTTTTGTTAAGACTAAGCTAATATCTACTTCGTCTCCTCTGTATATTACCATATAATTAAGATACAAACAGGGGCGAATTTGATCTATAAATCATTAGAGCTAAATTTCAGAACAATTGATATGTTCATCAACAATACATCCGCCAAAAAAGAGTCCGGGGTGTAGTATCATATTAAAATGAACGAATTTCGGTCGCTTTCTGGCCTTTTACAATGCATCATTTGCCTACCCAACAAGCCTGCACGTTATAGTCAGGTCATTAATGCTAACCTGGCGTTACTGTTATACACAAGGCAACACGCAAACAACAGAACTTCGGGGTGTTCGAGTTAATCGATCAATTTGCTCGGTTCAAAGATGTATTGTCAAAACAGTTCTTCAGAGGCTTCAATATCTCTCTTATGACTGCGTTTAACCCTATGTTGTGGGTAGACGATTCTTTTGAGTACCCACACCATAGGGTTTGGTGGTCAAATAAGGAATTGGGTATGTGAAACTCTCATCGTATCTAGAGCTCTGAGTTACATATGTACCTCCCTTCAGACTGGTCACAATGCTCCGAAAGTTGTGTTTCCCAGTGGCGTAGTTTAACTATTAGCTAAGTCATACGAAAGCCGATCTTCGGAGGTGTTGAGTTTAATGGTAAATGTGTCAAATTGTTTGTTTGTTTGTATGGTTCTTTACACTGATTTCAACAATTATTCAGTTATATCGTGGCGTTTTCTTTGTACGTTACATATACTACTCGACCATTTAACTCTTTCAGCGCCAACGGCAATATTGAGCTGTTTGCAAACAATACTGATTCAGGTGAGTCAGCTCGTAACGAGCTGTCTCACCTGAAATCTGCATTGTTTGGCTGTGAGTTATAAAAATATTCCAAAAATCCTATAACATGAAAATGAGTCGTCCGAGTTTGAACATGGAGGAGTCTACTTTAAACAATTCGGCGCTGAAAGGGTTAACCTGATACCAGCGTGTATGGCGAAATGCTAATACTGAGCCTCAAGGAGGCAATGCCATTACTGCCATTATTATAACCGTTGGAATGACCCGGAATGGTATCGAATCCGCGACCTCCCGCTTCTGAGGCTGATACTCTACAAGTACACGACCAATGCGTCATATCGACTTACTGGTATAGCCAGCCGTATGTCACAACCGTTCTCTATATTCCTCCTATACGTTTGCACGGCTTGATTATGAACAGAATGTATCTATATTGGACTGGGTAAATCTGCAAGCTTGTATAGATGTTTACTGGAAAATATGTACTGATTTTCCTTTCTTTTTGACGAAACCGATGTATCTTGTAATAATATAAATCAAGTCACGCGAAAACTGACGTTCTGATGTTTTTAATTTAATTCCAAAAACAATCAAATGGCTCACCTGTATATTCAGGCTCTTTGTTTATCTCAAAAGTACTCCACATGCTTCCACACTGCTTATACAACTAGATTGCGAATAGGAATTATTTAGATCAGAGTGTGTGTAGACGCAGGATGGTATTTCCAGAATGTACCGAGGGTCAGATTGTCGCGGGAAGTTGCCGAATTATGTTGTTATGATAAGTAACAATCTTATTAAAACCAGCCCTAAACTTCGCAAGCTCTATCTACTATATAGATCTGATGACCGCCCAAACAGATCAATACCTTACTGTATTTAACAGGTAAGATGACACATATACATAAACCATATAGTGAAGCCGTGATAGGCGAGTGCTCCGATTGTATAGCACGGGCGTTTGGAGTATCGTGCAATTACATAGGTCATACAAACCAAGCACGTGCTCATAAATGTGTAAGTGCATGTGCTCATAAGTGTGTAAGTGCACGTGCTCGTAAGTGTTTAAGCGTATAAGGTAAATTCGAGACGACCCTTTCTGCGGAGTAGTCTGATCCAATATACGTACAGCGAAGTATTTTGGTCTGAATTAAATGAGATTGGATAAGTAATTACATATTTATGGCACTCGACTGACGCGACGGACATACTGAGGTTAAAAGTTTATAAGTCTGTATGATAAAGTGGGCGTATCAAGGGTCAATGGTGTTTTTACTACGTTATTGAGTCGTAGTGCCGTTACCTGTGACAATTTACAACCGCACACCTCTTATTATTCAATTCATCTCAATATTTTATTGCATAAAACAACAAACAATATGTTTAAAGCAAAAAAAGCTATTATAAAAAGCACAAACGTAAGAGTTAATGAAGAAACTGATCTATTCTAGAAATCACATGTGTTCATTTCGATAAAACTGTGTTCGTAGAAAGTTTATCAAGCTAGACTAACATATCATTTGGTGTAATAATCTAGCCCTACTATATATAGTTCCCTATGTTTTCTTTCAACGAATGCCTTTTTAGCTAAACTATTAATAACTATATACTATTTACAAGGTTATTGTCCTGATCATCTATTTCGAACTCACACTGCTTGGATTGACAGCACACGTCATTAGTGATGCTGTTGACGATATTATTGAGTCGGTTTGATTCATGGCTCGTGGTAATACCGATCAAAAACATCTGAATATGTTCTTGTCTTGATGATCTATTTCGAGCTGAAAACCCCTTGATTGACAGCAAGCGTCTTTACTGACTAAGCTACCTTGGCTCGGATATGTAAATAATCGATGATGCTGATAACATTATTGAGTCCGGTTTGATTCATGGCTCGTAGTAATCCCGAGCAAATCGAGGGCTTGGCGTGAAACGGCTGTAACTAAAATCGGTATTTTTTTACCAAGGTTAATCACCTCGCCATAAAGTCTTTATAAGCGTTAAATCATTTTTCTTGGTAAACAATGGAAATTTAGGTGCCATTGCTCGTTCTGAGCAATGGCACCTAAATTTGCATTGTTTACAAAGGGGTCAAAAATGTCCCTAAACTAGGGTTTTCAAAATAGATTTTTAGTTACAACCGTTTCACACCAAGCCCTCGAAATAGTCTGAATATTATCTTGTCTTGATTATCTTTTTAGACAGCAAGCGTCGTTGCTGATAAAGCTACCTTGGCTCGGCTATATTAATGGTCAATGATGTTGACAGCGTTATTGATCTCGGTTCGATTCGTGGCTCGTGGTAACTAACGACCACAGACTTCTGAATATGTTATTGTTCTGATTATTTATTGCGAACAGAACAGAACAGCACTAAACTTTATTACATCTCTCGGTACATACAGTACAACATGAGGAAATGGTATAATTACAAGATATCTATTTAAATACTATCACGTGATCACATATTTCATTTTTGCTTAAAGGGGGATTGTACTCTGTCATCCATGGATACTCTGCTTATGAGAGGCAGGGTATTCATGGCTAACCATGTAAACAAATACAAATTTAAGTCGGGGTTTCCATTTGAGGGGAAATCACATATAATAAGGATCATTCTTTAGTTTCGGAACGAAAATATAAAGAAAAGAAAAACAGTTGTGGAAAGGAGACAAACTGCAACATGTAGTTAAATTTCTCTCCCTTTCCAATGCCTTTCATTATATCTAGGGAAGAAGAATAAAAGTAATATCAGATATGTGTGTTTAGTTTTCAAATACTTTTCCATTTGTTTTCAATTGGGAAGAGTCGTTTAAATTGATATTAAAGTTACATCGGCAGTGGGAAATTTATATGTACATACTATGCTACATGAAAAATAATATTATAGTATACAGACACAAGAAAAATATTAAGCAGTTCAATGCAGAGCAGTTCAAATTTAAAACATAAGACTTGTTTGTAGTAAAGAAACAGTGGTCGATTTCTAACTCGATTCGCAATGTTGGCTTTCAAGTCTAAAGCTAAGCATGCATTACGGTTCAACACTCGAACTGACAACCCCTGGATTGACAGCACGCGTCGTTACTGACTCAGCTACCGGGGCTCGCTATGTTAATTGTCGATGATGCTGACAACTTTATTGAATTGAGTTATAATCCATGGTGCGTGATAATTAACAAGCTAATACTTCTAAACCGATTAAGTCGTCTGCTTTGAAATCATCAGATGAACATTTTAAATAATCTAGAAAAATGAAAGATTTATATTGTTAAAGACTTGAAAATATTGCAATAAAAGTTGAAATTGCTTGTTTTGAGCAATTTCACCTTTTATTGCATTGTTTTCAAAAGTCATGTTCAACGGATCATGTCAAATGTCGTCTGTGTGACGTAATTGGTTAACCCTTTCCCACATACAACAAATCTGCAGCAGACGTCATTGAAAACATCTTGTCAAAGTGTGAAAAATATCTATAAGTGAAAGTATAATTATTGAAAACATAATGACTAAAGGTGACATTGCTCGTTTTGAGCAATTTTTCCTTTTGACACAATGTTTTCCAAAAATCGTCTGCTGCAGATGCGTCAGAAAGCGTCTACAAGTGGGAAAGGGTTAATATATTAATGTCCTGATTATTTAACACGTCTGATCGGGGTTTTATACGGATCTGTTGATATCGATTTGAATGGTAGTCAGGCTTAGTAATGACCGCTCGTAACCATCAAGCCTTTCCCACATACAACAAATATGCAGCAGACGACTCTGAAGACGTCTGGGAAAAAGAACAGAAAGTCCCTTTAAATGAAAGAACAATATTTGAATAGAGTTGAAAACATGGTGTCAAAAGGAGAAATTGCTCGTTTTGAGCAATTTCTTTAGACGCCATGTTTTCAAAAGCCGTAAGCGGCTGGGGCGTCAAAAAGCGTCTATATGTTGGACAGGTTTAATGTTTTCGGTATTCGCTCAATATGCTCGTATTATCACGAGCGACTCTGTCGTTGTATTGTTTGTTTATAGTGTTTACGCCGTTTTAAACAATAGTTCAGTTATATCATAGAAATGGTTCAATTATCGATGACCCCTGTGTCAACAAAGCCTTGCCAAAGGGCACTCCACGATTGCCGTCGCGACAGGGGATCAAACCCGGGACCCCAAGTTTCAGATCCTTGACGCTTACAACTCGACCACGGCGGTTTCCTTCGACCGTTTTTTTATCGGCCAGTCTATTTAAAATAACTGTCCTACCTTAAACACAATATTCATAAATATGAAGCGTAGATTCGTTTCAAGCTTGACGCTGACGTATCATAATTCAGCCGTTCCACGAGAAAACTAACGTAATGGTAGTCCGCGCGGGCTAATCCGGGCCGACACATTCTGTTGAAGTGGGATAGATTAAAGATTAATGCTCCTTGAAACTGAAAATCCATAGGAGGCGAAAAGTGTCGGCCCGGATTAGCCTGCGCGGCATGCTTAGGCTGATCCGGGTCGACACAATGTTGGTTTTCGCGCGGAACGGCTCGATTATGCACACAACTCGGACCACACCATTCGAAAATGAGTGGTACTACCATACCTGTTATAAATCATGCATGGCGAGCAATGTCAACTTATGTCATAATGTGTTCACAGGTGATCTGCTGCAGATGCATCCAAATACGTTTGAATGAAGGAAAGGGTTACCCCAATGTTACTGTCATGTCCTATGCAATATCCTCGACAATGGGTTGCTCAACAGTGGTTTTCTTACCGCAAATAACAACAATATTGTAACACTGTCAAAATGGAAGGGCGACTAGTCTGTCTGCGCAAAGGAAACATTGTGTTGGATTGGTTGTCGTTCTTTGATTTCGTTTACCCCCTGCCGTGCAGACTAAACTATTTAACAAACGATGTAGGGTTGTTTATCCGCCTTGTCACGTTGTAACCCTTCCCCACGTTTAGACGCATTTTGACGCATCTGCAGCAGACGACTTTTGAAAACATTGTGGCAAAAGAAGAAATTGCTCAAAACGAGCAATTTCTCCTTTTGCAACAATGTTTTCAACTTTATTTAATAATCATACTCTCCTTTTATGGAGATATTTTCACGTTTTTAACAGTATGTTTCAAATGTGGTATGCTGCAGACTTGTTGTATGTTTGAAAGGGTTAAAGGGACTGTATAACGTTTGCCAGGGGACGTCCTTTGCTATAGATAACCAGATAGTATTGTGGAAAAGGTACAAACTACTCAAGAAATCCCAGCTTTCTCCTTAACACCGCACTGGTGCTCTGCGAGAGCCAGACTTTACGTTATGATAACATGCGTGTAATAAGACCCCTGCTTACTAAGGATCCAAATGGGTACTGTTTTACGGAATTATCTTGATACCATTCTTGACAAAGAGGTAGACAGTGCAGAGAGCTAGATCATACTGGGCGGATGTGCTGGCTGATCTGGTTCTACACTGATCGTAAATGTCTGACGGTTGGTTTTCCAAGATCGACACTCAGATATATTTGCTTTGTTAAAATATCTTTTCATGCTAATATAATCCCATTTACAAGTATTCAAATGCTTTAAGCATGTATAATATTTCAGATCAAGAACGTTCGACAGTTCCTATCAATGTTTACCTGTCATGGTATTTTTTAAAGCTGCTTGCTTTCAAAATATGTGAGGTACATATATATATACAAAATAGTGCTTTCGCATACAATGAGAGGGTAAATTGTTGCCGGAAAGGGAAAAAGGGCACAATGTTTGACCGTGTGATGCATGATATATTTATAAAAAAATATACAAAAGTAAAGCTTTTTGTTCAAACAACGCTTACGTGTTATCCTTTACATGTAATGAGCAGATCCACGAGAAAACCACCATTATGGTCTTTGTATAATGTATTGACCCAGATCAGTCCGCGCAGTCCGCGCAGTCCGCGCAGGCTGATCCGGGCCGACACATTCCGTCTAAGGGAGACAGATATATAGAGTAACGATTCCTGAAACAGAAAATCCACAGCAGGCGAAAAGTGTCTGTCCGGGTTATCCTGTGCTGCATGCTTAGGCTGATCCGGATCGATATGAGTTCACATTGTTGGTTTTCTCGTGGGACGGCTTTAATGTTGATTGATATGACTCCATTAAATCATGCTAATAGTTTTTATAAACGCATGTTTAAAGTTTTATATTGCCATGTTAATTTAGCATGTTGAATACATCTGTGTACGGTTGGTTACCCGCACCACAACTTCGATATTACTATTGTAGGTGCACTTGTGTAACGAACGTATTCTGATCTACATCCTGACCGATTCGATATTTTTGGTCGGTTACAGTTTAATTGAATGGGGGTTTAACGCCGTTTTAAAAAAAAAATCAGATATCGCGGCGGCCAGTTCAACTACTAATGTGTTTCTTGCCTTTCTCACACCAGTAATCCACACAACAATCTTTCCAAGCAACTGGCTGCTTTTCTACATAGTGGAAGACGAATGACGCCTGATACAATGACCTTTTTCAAACGACGGAAAGAATGTTGGCCGAGCTTGGGTTCGAACTCACAAGCCCTGGATTGACAGTCCACGTTGCTACCCACTGAGCTCCCGGGGCTGGGCTATCGGTTTAAGAGCAAGTAGAGTGATACATTATAAAATAAGAACCTCTTTAGGCGAACAGAAACCCTGATGAACTCCCGTTATTGCATCACACAACACGCTTTGAATGTAGTACACACAATTGGGATACACTTTAAGTTTTAAATCGAGAGGTTACATTTATAGCTCTTTAAAATGTATGCGACAGCGAAGACTTCGTGTTGGCGACATTCCAACATACAAGCTCGATGTCAAATGAAAGCAATGCCCCTTTTCGCCTGATGCAGTCAATGTGGGTTAACCTTGTGGAACGTAAACAGCCTATTATAAAAACACTTAATTGCCTAATGATTTCACAGAAATGCGCGTGCACGTTACGAAAAACGAACAGATGGTACAACTCGTTGAAATGTCTATTTGAAACATAGTGCAGTATTTTCATTTTCTTAAACTTGAATCAACTGATAGCGCCTCATCGCAGGTAAATTGTCGTTTGGAGACTTGCTCGTGATTATTTAAATGTGAAGGTTCAATTAGAGACAACGTTGTATGCGGTGCCCTCTGATTCAATGTACAGAGCGAAATAGTTTGATTTCAATGCAAGTTATCAGTCCATTAAATATAAATCGGGTCATTCTGCACTCGTTCGTTTAAACTAACTTGACCATTTGGCACTAACAAGAAATCTGCAGCAGTCGAATGTATAAACGGTTTACAAGTTTTCCGCGCTATGCGGGAATTTATAGAACATGTGTTTACCAATAAATGTCAACTTCAAAAATGATTTGCAAACAATGTAAACCAAGGTCATCCAGCATAATTGTTCATTGGTTGATAAAATCATGTATCAAATGTTAGTGTAGACATGCTGATGATCACAGTATGAATAGAATATGTATCTCTTCATACAAAAATGGGGGTTTGTAACTTCCCGACGGCTTAGTTCCCCGTGTTGTTAAGAAAATTGTATAACATTACATTTACGCTCTAACATTTATATATGAGCCATTCCGTGAGAAAACCAACATTATGGACTCTGCGTAATGTATCGACCCAGATCAGCATGCGCAGTCATCACAGGCTAATCATGGCCGACATATTCCGTCTCACGGAGATAAAGGTATAGAGTAATGATTCCTGTAACAGACAATTCACAGGAGGCGAATAAGTATCTGTACGGATTAGCATGCGCAGCATGCTTAGGCTGATCCGAGTCAATACTTAACGCAGTGTCCACGATGTTGGTTTACTGGTGGAACGGCTGTTATATATGATAATATTTATGAGAATGGTGAATGTGGTAAAGACGATGCATTATCATTAATCAGTAGGTGTTGTTCTCGCACCTTCAACCCATGTGCATAAACCCTTTACCGAACAAGGATTGAAACGCTCGCTGCAGACGACTTTAGAAAACATCAAAGTAAATGCCACACAATATAAAATGTTTTCTTTTCCTACTCTTACACAATAATATTTTATATTTCCGATGTTCAAGATACATTCATTGGTGTATAACTGTTGTACATGTAGCTACATCGTATAACACGTTCTAGCTACAACCTCTTTGAAATTATCAAAATGAACGCATGTGCTTTTGTAAACTGTATTTTATTATGAGGTGACATTTTAAGCCAACACAGTTTTTTCAATATATCAAAAATTGAAGAGGAAAACAACCCTTTTCAGTTTTCAATTAAGAAAATTTAAGATGAAATTAAAAAGTAGAAGTTATACTGTAATTTTCCCAAATTTGTAAACACGTTTACTACTAATTGAAAATAGGATATCAAAGATGGAAGTTCATATAGTTGATGCTGATGTCAGTAGGGAAAAGTGAACTATATGACCGACTGCTCATCGATTATTTCAATTACCTCTATGGATCATTTCAAATACAGCCGAAAAAGACCGAATGTCAAGACTTTCGGATGTTCGCTAGTGTTCATGAGATATGGCCCGGCCAGGCATCGAACCCACAACCTCCTGTACCCAGGCGGACGTTCTACCAATACACCACCGCTACTTTAAACAAAGAAGTAATGGCTCTCCCTCATAGACGCTCGGAATTGAGGGGTAAGAATTACGTCTGACACACTGGTGTAAGGATACATGTTTTTAAATGGGTATTTGTGTAATAGTTCAGAATGTCTTCCCCGACACCGAGGGACATCAGTTTTGACTGTTACACAAATACCCATTATATAACTGTTTTATTACGTGATTCAATTTCATTGTTTAAAACGGAAAAAAAGAGAAATTATTTACTCTAGGCGAATGTTATTCAATTTATTTACCAAAAAAATACAAAAAATACAAATGACGTTAAAGATGACGTAAACGCAGGTGCGGGCAACAGTGCATACAATAGATTGCAATATTCCCAATTGCATTATAAATAGTCCTAAATGGTTAATCAACATTTATCTAGTGCATGAGGTTGTGTACCAAGAAAGCGCCGTGATATAACTTAAATAGTGTTAGAAGCGGCGAAAACACCATCCAAACGGAAAGATTAAACAAATAGCATTCGGCGACAACTAAAATCGAAGTAAGTGCGGCTTTTGGACGAGAAACAGACGATGTTTGTTTATATCATACAGACGATAACATGAATTCACGTACATTCTTTAAATAGAGCAAGACAATTCAACTCGTTGGATGAAAAGTTTAGTAGCCAAAGTCAATACGATTGTATTTAAATCATGTACGTTTTACGTGAGACATGTTCTTTTTTCCGAACTCTAAAAAATGTAATGAGGACGAACACTTACTTGGCTATTTGTATAACATTGTTATGGTCTCAGACTTCGTGATATTTTCTGTAATATTTCTAAGCAACGAGCAATTAAAGGCTGTTGCAAACAATGCATAACGAGCTGTCTCTCCTGAAATCTACAGTGTTTGCCACTTGGTCAATACATGGAGTGGTCCAATTTTTAACATGATCGTGTCCATTTTGTGAAATTCAGCAGTGAAAGAGGTAATGATTGAACTTAATGCTCCGGATAACGTATCGTCACCGAAAAGAACATGTGTTTAAGACTTGTAACAAATAAGGTCTGACACTTGTAATTGATTGATTGGTTGGTTGGGATTAAACAGCTGATAGTTCATCTCGGTCATCTGTTTCCTTGCTTTCTCACACCAGTACTCCACGTACAAGTATTTCCAAGCAACTGGCTGCTTTTCCACATCTACTAATAGCCCGTTGGTGGAAGAGGATTGTCATTTCTCAAAATGGACTTTTGTATCATATATTTTTATATCAATAATAAGAGTATATAAATTTCATTTGTACAGTGTTGTTGTATATGTACATAGTGATGACCTTCCAGCGATACCGTATACTGTATAAACAAGTGTGTTCTATATGAACACATACACGTGGACATTCGAATATCGATTAACACAATCAAGTTACTGTAACGGGTTGATTGATCGATTGATTAGACTTATGAAGTGGGTCAGTTCACATGTATATTCTCACATCAGTACTCAACGCAACAGATTTTCCAAGCCACTTGCTACTTTTCAACATAGACTGTTAGCCCATTGGCGGAAAGCAGACGAATGGCACTTGTTGCAGTGACTTTTGTCAAACGTCAGAAAGAATGTTGACCGAGCTGGGGTTTGAACTAACAACTCCTCTGGATTAATAGCCCTCGTCGCGTCCGACTGAGCTACTGCGCAGGCTGATCTGGTCGGTACATAACGCAGAGGCCATTGTGATGGTTTTCTCACGGAACGGCTCATATTTATATCGAATAAATACACATATTAGTACGACTGTCAGATTCAGATTAAAACAATGTCACGAAATGATTCTATATTGATATAATTGCCAGATGGCGATTATTATAAACCGTCGACAATTTAAAGGCTGCTCACGACTATTCGACGATAACAAATGTCTAGCTGTATGTGGTAACATACAATCGTACAACACAATACACTGTATTACAGCATCGTACCAAACACTCATTACGTTTTCAGCAATTCTGAAGGAGATGACTTAAATAACATTTTGGCCAAAAATTGCAAAATCTATGTAAAAGAAAGTATGATAATTAAATTAAGTAGAGTTAAAAACATTGTTGCAAAGGGATAATTTGCATAATATGGATAATTTTCCTCTTGCCAAAATGTTTTAAAAATCAGCAGCAAATGCCTTAAAATGAGTCTACAAGTGGGAAAGGTTTAACCTACCAACGTACGTACGATGTAGTAGACGGTACGACATGTGACGTACATTGAACATGGCGGTGACCTGTTTTGTTTTTTGTTTTAAGTTATTTGTTTCAATATCAAGAGTTTATATAATGCTGATATCTTTATCTGTTGTAGAAGATACACTTTGATGGTAACTGTTATCAGGTAAGATGTGTTATAATTCTCGAATTGTGTTTTACGGTTGGTCAGCATTTTTTCATTTATCCGTCATATATTTGATAGAGGTATGCACTTTGTTTATTAAAATTCCACAGTAGAAGATTTATAATAAGCAATGAACTCATTTTCATATCTAGAACGGTCATTTCAAGGCTGGAACAGATACACATTGCTGTATGGCATACCACACACATTACACGGTATCATCTTAAACTGCACGTGCATGATACAATTGATAAGTTATTTTAATGCTTAATATTGTAAATTAGATCTACTGAAACCGAAACAGAGGTTATTTACCAATGCACATTTGAATCGGGAATGCTATTCCGAGCGATATGTACGCGCGTGTAACGAACGAGTGCGTCTTCGCGAGTTTGTAATTGGTGGGTAAAATAACGCGGGACGGAAATGCTCGTATAAAACATGCAAAGGCAAACAAATGCTATACTTCGTATACGATTGATGACTACATATATATATATATATGAGCCGTCCCTTGAGAAAACCAACATTATGGTCTCTGCTGAATGTATGGACCCAGATCTGCCTGCGCAGTCCGCGCAGACTGATCCGGGCCGACACATTCCGTCTCAGGGGGATAGATCTATAGATTAATTGATTCCTAAAACAGAAAATTCACAGGAGGTGCAAAGTGTTTATCCGGGTAAACCTGAGCGACATGCTTAAGCTGATCCGGGATGATACTTTACGCAGAGTCCACAATGTTGGTTTTCTCGTGGAACGGCGAATATTGTTGATAGAAAGACACCAGTGTCCGTGTCGTTCAACTCTTTCCATCATAAACCATAATGCAGACGACTCCGAATACATTTACTAAGAATATGGGAACTCTCCATTAATGAAAGAGCAATTATTGAGTAAAGTTGTAAACATTGTGGCAAAAGTAGGCATTTCTCATTATAGGCTATTTCACCTTTTGCAAAACTGTTTCTAAAAGTTGTCTGCTGCTGAGTCGTCTATATGTGGGAAATGGATAATCCTTTCAAATAAAATAAAAACTACATATCTGCCTGCAGCAGACGACTTTGCAAACATGGTGACGGCAATATAATGATATAGCTCTATCAGTGAGAGCATATTAATCAACCCTTTACTACATATTGCTTCTCTCTGACTCCTTTGCAACAGATGACTTTTAAAAACAAAAGGAGATATTGCTCATGCTCATCAAGTTCTAATTGTGTCCCAATGTGTTAAATTATATTCAATAATTCACCTTTAACTGTTAGAGATTTCCATATTTTTGTCGATATGTTGTTTCAAGTTGTCTGCTGCAACATTTTTGTTTTAGGGAACGGTTTAACTTTAGTCGAAAACATTGCAACATTTTGAGAGAAAAAAGATAACTTTATGAGTTAGATCTATTTCTACTTTGCGAAAATATATTCCAAAAGCCGTCTGCTTCAGATGCGCACAAGTGTATATGCACTGTGGAAAATGGGACACAGTACACATCATACTTTAAAAAATAGGTCAAGGTACGGTCTCTATAATCAAAACAACAATCCTCCCTTATTTGTCATAGATGTGTTATTATAACATTACCATTAAAAAAAGTCTGACATGAGAAATAGCTAATACATAAGGTAAATAATTGTGTCGCCGTTAATAACATTCGGAATTAATCTTATTTTCCTGATATCCGGTCTAACCTGCGGCGGTTTACTCCACATAGGCCTACGTGACGTGTTATGCAGTATATTACATTTATATATTACATTTAATCTGCAAAGAATTATACAAATATCCAGGGATGAAACTGAAACGATTCATAATTGCCTCGGTAGAAATGATTCCCAAGGGTTGATATCAGTCACTCGGATGATATGAATTGACGTTACATATATTACGTCATCACCTACGTCATGATACGTATTCGCGTCATGAAAAGGCTAAACAAAATCAGAGCTTTTATCACAACGTACCGACAGTTGCGACACATGCTATATATATATCCACCCATCGTATAAGAAGTCATGAATAGATTTGTATACCATTGGATGTTTAATACAATTATTTGTTTCCCTCCTGATTGAAAGCACCAATACCTCGTTCTTTGGCGAACGTAGCCTCGCAAGCTCGGCAAAGTCTACCCAAGAACTCGGTCAAACGATGATTTCACAGTCAATAACCTATAATATGGAATTCTCGTACGGTACGTATTCGCGTCAAGAAAACGCCAAATCAAAAATCAGAACGTTTATCGCCGGTCACGTCAGTTGGCAGTAATGACATTTATAACAGTTTGTGAAACATTTGGCTTTGCGAAGCGTATTCAACAGGGTTATTCGTAAGCAATTGGGTGCATGGGTAGCACGGGATATTTGTGAGTTATTTGTATATATAGTTGTGAATTGGCGGGATAAGTTCATTCTACCGGACGACAGCAGCAAGCAGTTCACATCTTGTTTCCGATAGTTCATCACTGTTAACATAACTACAAGTTGCATAGAATGAGGTCTAACATTCAAAATATGTCATTGACAATATTGCCACAGGTTTTTCATACAATGGGTTTTATCTCTTGTTATTCCTGGGCTAGACGGATTTCTAAACACATTGTTTTACTCTTTAGATAAACATATTAGTTAGAAACGTATTGCAGTCTGCCACATTACGTCCATGTAGCCTACTTCACTGTTTAACTGCTTCTTGCCCAATAAATAGACGCTTCGTCTGGCATTTGCATATGGACGTTTGTAGTTTAATTTATACGTTGAGAGAAGACTGATACAGTTTATCATTATGGTTGTCATTATGTCGCTGGTCGAATTTATGCACAATTTGAGAGAGTGCATGTAAACGGCCCGGTTAGCTCAGTCAGTAGAGTACTTACCCTGAAAGCGAGAGGTCCGGCATCCGACCCGCGGAATAGCTGCATATTGTTCTCTCCTAGTGGCCTTTGCGCCCAAAAAGGGAACGTGACAGCACTGCTTGGTCAGCCTTACGACGCTTGTAGTTTTTGATATGGCATCCTTGGCACTGGTGTTCCGAGATTCGAGAACGAAATTTCAGTTAAGCAGGGTGTATGTCGCGGGTCGACTCACAATGGAAGAGAGTGCATGTAAACGGCCCGGTTAGCTCAGTCGGTAGAGTACTTGCCCTGACAGCGAGAGGTCCAGGGCATGTGGAACATGTGTACAAAGTGTCAATTGAACATGTTGAACGTTTTTTGAGTTATGAGTTATGAGGTAAGGTTAAAGTTCAGTGACGACACGACACAGACGCCAATGGTATCACAATACCCTTATTTGGATCTTCGAAAGACAACGAGCTAACAATATGCAAAATCTCTTTTAGAGGCTTCAGAATTATGTTGGACGGTTATTTCGAAAACCTCTGAAGTTTGGATTGAATACGAGAGGCTGAAATATCAATCTGCCTTCATTACAATCCGGTTTAAAGTTAAATATTACAAATAATAATGCAAATTAACCTTCCACTTTGGTCGAGTCGTGGATTTCACAAAGGGTAACATTCCTTCACTATACAACGATTGTGTCCGTTCATAATATACTTCTGAGTAAGCAAACGTTGCTATAGATTCATAATGCGGCATTTCCATTGCCATTATACTGGAACGA
Source organism: Serripes groenlandicus (assembly GCA_031761405.1). Lineage (NCBI taxonomy): Eukaryota > Metazoa > Mollusca > Bivalvia > Cardiida > Cardiidae > Serripes > Serripes groenlandicus. Next base: position 28,184 of record JASEVX010000198.1, read on the forward strand.
GCCTACTACCGGTCGTGTCATGTCAGATACGTCAAACATAGAAGTAAAAGGGTTTCCCTCATTAACGCTCAGGAGTTTAGGGCTAGCATTAAGATTGATTCCCTCATGTCAGAATAAATCGAGCAATAGCACATGCAAAACGTACCCAGGACACGCCGTCGTGTAACTGAATTTCGTGTTGGAAACGGCACTTAACTTGAAACAAACAAAACAAACAAACCATCCATCCGTACAGACAACTTTTGCTTGCATGTTTTTTGTTACTTAAATGATACGATTTTTAATGATGAAACTGACTAGTGAATGTTTTCCAAATCATTATACATTTTGTCTTGCTTTTTTGTAACTTGTGTTAAGCTATGGCTTATGCATTCAAGTTTTGCAGATAAGCGTTCTGTAACGTTTGATGTTACAAGTTCGCAGTGATCATTTTGTAACCACGGTTGTTGTACACGATTCTAGAATGCCAGACATGCATTGACCACAAGGTCTTGTTTTTCCTTGTCAAATCAATATAGTCTGTTGTCTTACAAATGTAACACCCACTCCTGAAACACGATGTAGGCATTTAAATCAAACAGATTTAGATACATAGGTGTAGTTCATTATTACACATGCTTATGATATCAAATGTCAATCGTGGCCTAATGTATTTCCGTTTTCCCATACAATGGCATAAGATCCAGCAGTATATGGCTTATGAATTCCAGTTCTGCAGATAGGCGTTTTGTAACGTGTTTAATGTTGTAGAGTCGCGACCAAATGAATGTTACAAGATCGCAGTGATCATTTTGTAACCACGGTTGTTGTACACTATTCTAGAATGCCAAATATGTATTGACCACAGCGTCTTGTTCTTCCTTGTACAATACACATTATGTTGTCTAACAAATGTAACACCCACTCCTGAAACACGATGCTGGCATTTAAATCAAACAGATGGTATACATAGGTGTAGTTCATTATTACACATGCTTACGATATCAAATGTCAATCGTGCCCTAATGTTCTTCCGTTTCCCCATGCAATGACATACGACCCAGCCGTATAATGGTGAACTTGTTTACGCGATGTTCAGAAATGAAGATGATTCTCTCTCTCTGAAATGATAGCACACTAAAAACAACCTGATCCAAGCGCCTGGTGGCTCAAACTGATATGGAATTGTCGCAAAGTCTTGATGTTCGATTTTCATTTGACGTGACCCTAACTAGATTGATTGATTAAGTGTTACGTGACATGTTATGCAATATATTACATTTATATATTACATTTATTCTGCGAAGATTTATACAAATATCCAGGGATGAAACGATTCATAATTACCTCGGTAGAAATGATTCCCAAGGGATGCTATCAGTCACTCGGATGATATGAAATGACGTCACATATGATATATCTATAGGTACTACCTATTTACGAAAACAACTTAATGGGGGCGATGACTTTACGCCGCTTTCAACAACTGGTCCATTTATCCTGACACCAGCTAGTCAGTCATTATTGCTAATCCCGCACCTCTGAGCGCCAAGGAGAGCACTAATTGCTACCAATTTTAAAGTATTATGTATGACATTTAAACAGATATCTTCCAGCGCATCCATGGTATCGGATCGAAATAGAAACTGTTTTTCAGAAAACTCTTCAATCCGTCTTGTCTTTACTAGCGATGAGTGCAGAACCAGATTATACTGAGCGGATCCGCATGCATATCGGGATTTTCACTCTTCGCAAACGACTTATGGTAAGTTTTCGTAGAGTACCACTCATTTCTATTTGTAAAATATTTTTAAATCTACATGAATTTATATTCATTCAGTCTTTTATAAATTGTTACTTACTTTACATGCAATCTGATTAAAATTGCATCCCTGTAAAAGATCCGGTATTTCAGTCAAAATGCATTGCTCGTTATTTCCTCCTCATCAGCTGTCAGATTACGGATCTAAGCCTTGGAGTATTTTAGGTAATGGTAAAACGCAATTTGAGGTGTCCCGCGAGAAAACCAACTGTATGTCCGCACAGACTGATCCGGGCCGACACATTCCGTCTCTCGGGGATAGCGTTATAGTGTAATGATTCCTGAAACAGAAAATCCACAGGAGGCGAAAAGTGTCTATCCCGGTAAGCCTGCGCGGCACATGCTTAGACTGGTCCGGGTCGATACTTTATGCAGAATCCACAATGTCGGTTTTCTCGCGGGACGGCTCATTTGTTATTTCACACAAGATCGTACAAAGCCGTGTAATGTGAATTATATGGTACATTAGATTACCGACAGTTTTCATTGTTTACATGGTTTGTAACATAACGAGGGGACACGTGACCTGGGATCCAATCTCACTGAAAGCGTCCGGAAAGAAAACATTTCGAAGTCAACATGCGGGAAGTATTCAGTCTATTCTGAAAGCATTCTGAAACCATACTGAAAACATTCAGATAGAAAACGGAAAGCATTCGGTGATACATTGGGGAAAACACATTTGGAGAGTCATTCAGACAGTTTAAAAAATCTCACCACTTCTGTATACGGAAAACAAACGGAATGGCATTCGGCCCAATGTGATCGCCCCATTAAGTTGTTTTCGTAAATAGGTAGTAACTATAGATATATTATATGTGACGTCATTTTATATCATCCGAGTGACTGATAGCATCCCTTGGGAATCATTTCTACCGAGACAATTATGAATCGTTTCATCACCGGATATTTGTATAACTCTTCGCAGAATAAATGTAATATATAACTGTAATATATGCATAACATGTCACGTAGGCCTATGTGGAGTAAACAGCCGCAGGTTAGACCGGATATCAGGAAAATATGATTAATTCCGAGTGTTATTAACAGCGACACAATTATTCACCTTATGTATTAGCTATTTCTCATGTCAGACTTTTGTTAATGGAAATGTGATAATAACACATCTATAAAAAATAAGGGAGGATTTGTTTGGGTTATAGAGACCGTACCTTGACCTATTTAAGTATGCTGTGTCCCATTTTCCCGAGTGCATATGCACGTGCGCGCATCTGAAGCAGACAGCTTTTGGAATATATTTTCGCAAAGAAGAAATTACTCATGAACAGATTTTTTTCTTTCGGTTCCAATGTTTTCGACTTAAGTTAAACCAATCCTTAAAACAAGAACTTTGTAGACGCCTTTAAAAAACATATCGACAAAAATATGGAAATCTCTTTAATTGCAAAGGAGTCAGAAAGAAGCAATATGTAGTAAAGGGGTTGATTAATATGCTCTTACTGAAAGAGCTATTACATTATATTGCCGCCACCTGAGTTTTTATTTAATGAAAGGTTTATCCATTTCCCACATATAGTCGCCCTTGCAGCAGAGGACTTTTAGAAACAGTTTTGCAAAAGGTGAAATTGCTTATAATGAGAAATGTCTTCTTTTGCCACAATGTTTACAACTTTACTCAATAATTGCTCTTTCTTTTATAGAGAGTTCCCATAGTCTTACTATGCTGTATGGTGTCTGTTCTATCAACACGATACTAACAGTTTCACGTGTTTACGTTTAGAATAGCGTGAAACTTTTGTCTTCACGTAGCGTATTCAACATAGTTATTCGTAAGCAATTGGGTGCATGGGGTAGCACGGGATATTTGTGAGTTAATTGTATATATTGTTGGGCATTGTTGTGCATTGGCGGGATAAGTTCATTCTACCGGACGACAGCAAGCAGTTCACATCTTGTTTTCGATATTTAAGTTGCATCGAATGAGGTCTAACATTCAATATCTGTCATTGACAAATTGACAAGCTTTTCCATACAATTGTTTTTTATCTCTGGTTATGAGGTAAGGTTAAAGTTCAGTGACGACGCAGACGCCAATGGTATCACAATACCCTGATTTGTTTTCTTCGAGAAACAGACGAGACAACACTATGGAAAATCTCTTTAAGAGGCTTCAGAATGTGTCTGTATGTTGGACAGGATTATTTTCAAAACCTCTGAAGTTTGGATTTCATGTGAATGCCTAAAATATCAATCTGCCTTCATTTCAAATCCGTTTTAAAGTTATATATTACAAATCATAATGCAAATTAACCTACCATTTTGGTCGACTAGTGGATTTCACAAAGGGTGACATTCCTTCACTATAAAACGCTTGTGTCAGTTCATAATATACTTCTAAGTAAGAAAAAGTTGCAATATTTTTTATAATGCGGCATTTCAATTCCCGTTATACTGAAACAAGCATACTACGGGCCGTGTCATGTTAGATATTAAATGAGTTTTTTAACTGACGCTCAGGAGTTTAGGGTTAGCATTAAGATTGATTCCCTCATGTCAGAATAAATGGACAAACAGCACATGCAAAACGTACCCAGGACACGAGGTCATTTAACGGAATTGCATTCTTGAAACGGCACTAAACTAAACAGATCATCCTCGCGGAAAACTCTTGCTTGCATGTTTAGCTAACTTAAAGGATAACAATTTTAATGAGGAGACTGACTAGTGAATGTTTTCCGAATCATTATACAGTTTGGTTGTTTTGTTTGTAACCTTTGTTAAACTATGGCTTATGAATTCCAGTTCTGTAGATAGGCGTTTTGTAACGTGTTTGGTGTTATAGAGTCGCGACCAAATGATATTACAAGATCTCATGGATCATCTGGTCACCACGTTTGTTATACACGATTCTAGAGTGCCAAATATTTATTGACCACAACGTCTTGTTTTCCCTTGTACAATAAACATAATCTGTTGTCTAACAAATGTAACACCCACTGCTGAAACACGATGATGACAGTGACATGTACCTCAGTATTACGTATTTCAACCCACTCCCACATACACCAAACCTGCAGAAGTCGATTTTGATTTTTTTTTCTCAAAAATATAAAAACTCTTTATAATTGTAGATATAATTACTGAAAAACGTTGAAAACATTGTTGCCAAAAGTCGTCTGCTGCAGATGCGTCAAAATGCGTGGCTATAGGAGGGAAAGGGCTAAGTTACATGTACTAACAAAACATAGATATTGGGGAGGGTGAGTGTGTAGGTTTTATATTAATTAATTCCCATGTAGGATTACTTGACACTGAACTAGTCTAACAGTAACATGATCTAGAAAAAGCACGAGGGTGTCATGTAGTATGCACACAAAACACTCCGCGAAGATATTTCCCGTCATATTGTACATTATAGTGCTTGTTTTCCGCATACTCTTTTTTTTATAGTATCAGATAAGGTAAAAATACCAAAGAAATTACCAGCGCATCAAAGATATAGCTATTTAAAAATCATTTTCACAGTTGCAATGAAATCCTGTGAATGTATACAATCAGTTCAAGACAACTACGGTTATTAGGGACTACTTGACTAAATCAGCTCGCTGGTGTATTTGCTATACTTTGACATCTTGGTAAAGCTGATATGAGTCGTCACGCGAGAAAACCAACAATGTGGACTCTGCGTAAAGTATCGACCCGGATCACTCTAAGCATGCTGCGCAGGCTTAGCCGTATAGACACTTTTCGCCTTATGTGGATTTTCTGTTTTAGGAATCATTACTCTATACCTCTATCCCCCTGAGACGAAATGTGTCGGCCCGTATCAGTCTGCGCGGACTGCGCAGGATGATCTGGATCGATACATTACGCAAATGCCATAATATTGGTTTTATCGCGGGACAGCTCATATCTCTAGAATGTTTTGTCTCGCACTGGATTGTTAAAACAGTTAATTGGTTAATTCGAACGAAATATTAATATTCAATAAACAGGTCATTATTGTGAAGTATATGTACGTAATTAGACAGCCTGTAATACGTGTTGAATAAACATGTTTATATAATGAATAAAACATCTGAATTACGAAGTAAGACAATCTTTTTGGAAATCCGTCTCGCCCAGGAACGACCAGAGATAAAAACCATTATATGGAAAAACTCTGGAAACCTGTGTCAATTTGTCAATGACAGATTTGAATGTTAGACCTCATTCTATGCAACTTGTAGTTATATTAACCATAATAAACTATCGAAAACAAGATGTGAACTGCTTGCTGTTGTCCGGTAGAATGAACTTATCCCGCCAATGCACAACAATATATACAAATAACTCACCAATATCTCGTGCTACCCATGCACCCAAGCGCTTACGAATAACCCTTTTGAATAAGTTACGCGAACAAAAATTATTCACGCTATTCTACGAAACGAGTGAAATTTATATTATTGACTTTGTTTTGTTTTGTGTTTTTTAAACTTTATTTTCCACGTACATTGGTATGTGGAGGTCGTTGCCATCCTGCTCCATTCTATACATTTATTTTAGTTATTCAGTTTGTACATGTTAGTGTATCATAAATGATACGGATGGTGAGTTTGTCAATAAACATAGTTGAAAAAAGGATTTTTTTTTTTTTCAAATGATTCTCTTGATTTTAAACCTTGATTCATTGATTCATTGATTCATTGATTCATTGATTCATTGATTCATGATTCATTGATTCATTGATTCATGATTCATGATTCATTGATTCATTGATTCATTGATTCATGATTCATGATTCATTGATTCATTGATTCATTGATTCATTGATTCATTGATTCGTTGATTCGTGGATTCATGGATTCATGGATTCATTTATTCATGATTTATGAATTCATTGATTCATTGATTCATTGATTCATTGATTCATTGATTCATTGATTCGTGGATTCATGGATTCATGATTTATGAATTCATTGATTCATTGATTCATTGATTCATTGATTCATTGATTCATTGATTCGTTGATTCGTGGATTCATGGATTCATGGATTCATTTATTCATGATTTATGAATTCATTGATTCATTGATTCATTGATTCATTGATTCGTGGATTCATGGATTCATGATTTATGAATTCATTGATTCATGGATTCATTGATTCATGGATTCATTGATTCATGGATTCATTGATTCATGGATTGATTCATTGATTCATTGATTCATGGATTCATTGATTTTAGTTATTCAGTTTGTACATGTTATTGTATCATAAATGGATTCATTGATTCATGGAGTCATGGATTCATTGATTCATGGAGTCATTGATTCATGGAGTCATGGATTCATAGATTCATGGAGTTATGGATTCATAGATTCATGGAGTCATGGATTCATTGATTCATGGAGTCATGGATTCATTGATTCATGGAGTCATGGATTCATAGATTCATGGATTCACGGATTCATTGGTTCATTGGTTCATGGATTCATTGGTTCATTGATTCATTGATTCATTGATCATTGATTTATTGATCTATGGATTCATGGATTCGTGGATTCATGGATTCATAGATTCATTGATTCATGGATTTATTGATTCATGGATTCATAGATTCATGGATTCACGGATTCATTGGTTCATTGATTCATTGGTTCATTGATTCATTGACTCATTGGTTCATTGGTTCATTGGTTCATGGATTCATTGGTTAATTGGTTTATTGATTGATTCATTGGTTAATTGATTCATTAATTCATTGATTCATGGATTCATGGATTCATGGATTCATTGATTTATGGATTGATGGATTCATTGGCGTAAGTGTTTTTCAACGATGCATAAATGTCTAAAATTTCGAACAGGGAATATTCACATCATATTGCAAGGAGATGCAACCTGATAAGTATACCGACTTTTTATAAAAGATACCTTTCATAATTATGTTTTATATGATACCTTCATGCCAGTTTATTGTCATCGTAATTAAGTTTAAACTTATGCGTTTTACAAGCTTTCAGGTTACATGTATTATAATCACGCTCAATGTATGCCCCTTTAAGACTTAAGCAGTACTCGTCCCACTTGTGTGAACAAATGTCAAAGGCAGAACCCGCTCATCACGAGATAAAAATCTCGGGACCATTTGTTCGAGAGGTCCACACTCTGCCACTGCATAACCGTATTTTGATATAGTTTTTTTCGGAGACCTACCGATGACAGAACCGTTTTAACACTATTTGACTACCAACACGTTAGTTAAATATCCACAACATTGTTTGAATGACACGAATTGTATGTTCTACCGACAAAGAATGTGTTTGTATTTTCTGGTTTACGTTTTAACATGCTCTAAGCTACCAACGGGCCTGCGTCATCAAACCGCGTAAACGGTGTTGCCGAAAGGAAACAATATTGTGATTAACCCATCTTTTTTATGGATTTAAGATTTTTAAAGGTACAATACACTGTTTGATTGTCAGCAGCCTAATATATAGACTAGATTAAAAATGAGCCGTTCCACGAGTAAACCAGTATTATGAACTCTGTGTAATATATTGATCCAGATCAGCATGCGCAGTCCGACACACGACTCAGGGGGATAGAAGTAAAGACTAAAGATTCATGAAACAGAAAACCCACAGGAGGCGAAAGGAGTCTGTGCGGGTTAGCCTGCGCGGCATGCTTATGCTGATCCGAGTAGATACTTTACGCAGAGTTCACATTTTTGGTTTTCTCGTGGAACGGCTCAAATATCGATATGTATCACTTTAATTTGAAAAATTCCGAATTTATCATTTTCGGATATGTACGAATAACTATATCGGAACCGCGACCAGCGAAGTGGGGTCTTAACACTTTCCCCCATATAAACGCTTTCTTACGCCTCTGCAGCAGACGACTCTTGAAAACATTGTGGCAAAAGAAGATATTGCTCACGATGAGCAATTTCACCTTTTGCCACAACGTTTTCTTCTTTATTCAGTAATTATTCTTTCATGTTTAGATATTTTCCATCTCTTTTACTAAATGTTTTCAAAGTTATCTGCTGTAGATTTACTGTATGCGGGAAAGGGTTAACCCTTGTCCAGTTACATACGCACTATGACGCACATGCAGCAGACGTATTGTATAAACAATGCGACAAAAGAAGAAAATTCACATCATGAGCAAGTCCTCATTTTGTCACAATAATTTCAACTCATCTGAATAATAATACTTTCAATAATAACTTCTTATCCTGGAATTTAAACATAGAATGTTTCCAATTCGTCTGCTACAGATTTGTTGTAATTGGGAAAAGGATTCAATACACAAACATTATGAACTCTGCGTAATGTATCGACCCGGATTAGCCTGCGCAGTCCGCACAAGCTAGTCCGGGCCGATAAATTCCGTCACGGTGTTTTCTTAAAGGCGCCTGCTGCAGGGGCGTCATAAAGTATCTATATGTGGGAAAGGGTTAAACACTATACCTGTCCCAGATAAGTAAAACTCGATTGAGAACACTATGGACTGAGAAAAGTGCGAGTATTGAAGCAGTCTAATCTGTATCTACATGTTTATAATACTCTGCAGTATTTTCCAAAAGTATAATAATCGCGCATATTTTGTGTTTATATACATGTATACTATATTTCGCATGAACCAAATTTGTGGTTCGAGGTTATTAAAGTTTGTGTTCTATTCCCTTCAGTTATCAAAATTTAATTAAGTAATTTATCATTTAATCAGCACTGTTTCAGTTTCTATTCTATGGTCTTATTATATATTTGAGACGCGTCCGATGATTTGGGACTGTTATTCCATTGGCGTACCATGAAGACTGAGGTAAAATATATATTTGAGACGTGTCCGATGACTGTTATTTCGTTGGCGTACCATGACGATTGAGGTAAACTATATATCTGAGACGTGTCCGATGATTCGGAACTGTTATTTCATTGGCGTACCATGAAGACTGAGGTAAACTATATATTTGAGACGTGTCCGATGATTTGGAACTGTTATTCCATTGGCGTACCATGAAGACTGAGGTAAACTATATATTTGAGACGTGTCCGATGATTTGGCACTGTTATTCCATTGGCGTACCATGAAGACTGAGGTAAACTATATATTTGAGACGTGTCCGATGATTTGGAACTGTTATTCCATTGGCGTACCATGAAGACTGAGGTAAACTATATATTTGAGACGTGTCCGATGACTGTTATTCCATTGGCGTACCACGACATCTGAGGTGAACAATCTCACAAGGCTTCAAAACTATAAATGTTTACACTGTAATCAGAATGTGTGTTCAAGTATTCGATTGGCCAGAAGCAAATTCATTCTTGAAATTTACTAATCAGAAATCTTCAATGTAGCATTGAGTTCATTTCATTTCACAGATATATAGTTTCGGGGCCCGAGTTCTAACAGTTAGATAGATATATTTTTTCTGAATTTTTGTTTTGCAATGTAGCTTCCTGAATGTTACCATTTATCTCTAAATGCTCCTTGTAGAATGTCAATCAAAACGCAAATTGTTAATTGGAATTTGTCCTTCTGGTTTAAGTAAGAAGTAAACATGATCTACACGACCCATTTAACAACAATGAACTCTCTACCTAAATTATTTACCTACAAGAGAAAGTTGATGCAAGGCATCAATGTCGCCGGAAAAGACTGCATTCATTTATTTTTTAACACACATGCATTCCCGACTTTCAATAGTCTTAACATGTACATAATGATTTTGTCTAATTCCAGGATTTTTGAAATTCCATATACAAATTTCAGGATTTCTTTTGGGCAGGATTTTTTGAATTTATGTATTTGTCAATAAAACCATATAACAAATACTTTTTGGGATTTAAATATACATGCAATGAAACTCTTTTTAACCCTTTCCATGTCTGAAGCAACAATGAAAAATCTTTAATAATAACGGAGACATATAAACACATATATGTCTCTGATAATAATTATAATAAGTATTTCACAGATGTCCAACTTTCTCATATGTTTAAAAAGAAGATCACACTTGAAACACCATATCAGCTAAATTGTTTATTTAAATCATTGATGCATACAATATATGTATGGCGCAAGAGAAATGCCAGTAGCGAGTCCCATTACTATTTAAAACGTGGTAAGTATGAAATTAATTGGGTGCGAAAGAACAGATTTTCTTTTTTTCTAAAATTATTGTTAATCAGAGTTTGTTCTTCGCTTATTTTGTTCAAGCCAAATAAACATTTAATATCATATATATTTAATCATTTAAAGTATGTAAACTTAGCTCTTTATCTGTAATATTAGGAGTTTGAGCATTCTTTCGAAATGTTGACCTCGTGTCAAAACATCGAAGAAAGTGAAAAAAATCAGGCAAAACGTTAGTGCATGTTTTATTCCACTGCATTTCATTTGGGAAAAGGTTTATGTATATCCTTCTTTCTCCTACGTTCGGCCTTTGCTCTCGTTTCGTGACGTTACGTCGTATAAGAAATCCATTTTTAGATCGACATGTTTTGTTTCATAACTCGTCAATTTGTCTAAATTTGTATTTTATTTCCGATTACTTCCCTTCATATTTTGTCAATATGAAACTAGGTCACAAACTGCGGAGAACACGGCCGAAACTGGCATATATTTGACATATATGTTTTCAAAATATTTCTTATTTTTGTTTATGTTACTAGTTTATGTTGATACATGTACTTATCTAAAATAAAATGTAATGATAATAATGTTATTGTCAAATGTTCATATCGAACTGCGCATGCGCGTAAATCGATGTTAAAGGTCACGAAACGGCAACACAACAGCTGCTATGTTTAGCATAGAAACAGTTCCTATTTTGTATATACGTGGATTATTTAACATTATTAAATGAATTATATTCAAATCAGAAAATCTCTTTGAACATAAAAATAACATTCAGTAAGTTAAAATTGCAATTCAAAGGAAAATTCGACGTGATTTTGATTTCGATATTGACACATAACGGTGACATGCAGTAAGTCTAATAGGGACACCTTTTGTCTTCGTAAATAAGTAAAAAAATAAATAAATGCGAGTCAAAATAAAGAAACTGCAAATACCTAAAACATCGGATTATTTATTTCATGTTAGATGTGTCAGAACTTAGTGTTTTTAAACAACCACAATTGTAATATGTTCAAAACATTTTTAATTGTTTCTTTCTAATAATAATTCATCCTCCCATGTGATTTCTGAAACGCTATTAAAAATATAAGTCGCGGGCTTCTGCCCGGCGACTAATGATAACAATATGTTTTAAAGGTTCTGAACTCCAAATGGAGATAAACATTTTGAAATTATATAACTTCTGCCAATATTGCTAATAGTGGCAAAGTAAGTAATAAATAGATCAAAACTATTTTGGCAGTAAATATTGAAAAACAGTCAATTGAAAGTCATGAAAATGTACACAATTTGACTTACTAGATATGTCTTCCCAGTTAAATTAAGCAAAACATATCAATATTTAGATGTTTATTGTACTGAAAAGTGAAATTACTACTCTTATTTTATCCCAGAATTAAGATTCTAATATTTCAAGATAACTTTTGAACTGTATGAAAACTTTAACTGTACTATCCGGCACCTTAATGCTAAGAAACACGGAAGCGGACACCCACTCGCCCACGTACCCAAACACATTAACAGTGACATCACCTTTTTCTTTTAAACCAGGTGTCAATTTTGTTGATAAAAACTGGTAAAAAAAAACCTAGTTCATTAAGTGAAACATAAAATGAGTTGACCTAGAGCAAGTGTGTTGCAGAAATACCAACACGTGAAACTAATTACTGAAAGGTGGACATTTTCCTTGAAGGAAAACCACTTTAATGACGTAATTAACCCGTTACATGGCACGTTAATCATCGTTAACTCCGTGTTTCAAATCTCACCAGTCACCAACAATAATAATAATATAATAAAAACAATAATCAATACATATATAAGCTGAATACAGAATAGCATTTTCGTGAAATGTAGGAGATTATGATAATGAGCTATGTATTCATTTAAAGAATGTCATAAGAAGTTGTTACGTCGCAGAAGTATCTAAATGTCAACCCTATACGTGAAAGGATAAAGTACTGGTGTGATTACATTGTCCTGATTAACCCTTTCCCTCATACGAAAATTCTGAAGCAGACGACTTTGAACGTATTTTGTCAAAATCATAGAAACTCTCCGTAATTGAATGGATAACCTATGACTAAAAGTTGAAAACATTGTGACAAAAGGAGAAATTGCACGTTTTGTGCAATTTTCTTCTTTTGTCACTATGTTTTCAAAAAGCTGTCTGCTGCAGAGGCGTCAGAAAGCGTCTATATGAGGGAAAGGGTTAACAAGTTTGTAATTAACATGCGGTTTATGTTTGACAATATCAGTTAAAATCGATACACAGACTACCTGTTTGACATTTAACGGAGAAATATCTACATCACCCAGACACGAACACGTCTCTCTTCCCACCTCTGTGTCATTTGTTTGATTCTAATACGCATTCAATAGTATTTAAGTTAAACATGGAAACATCAGGAAATAAGCTTATTCAGCTTTCAAGTTTACCATGAGCATATAAATCTGGTCTTCCATTATGTCAATTATTATTTCTTTCGCCATTTTTTTTTCTTTTTATCTTATTCTAAATTTCTTTCTGATATTATTCTCATTATAACGCATTTAGTTGCCTTCTGATCACGATGTATATTTTTTTTTGCAGAGCTGTCTTGTATGAATTATGTACATACACAGCATCTCAATAAAATATTGTATTGTAAGTAATAACCACATGGACTGGCGGCCGTAATCTGACCCAATCAATCAATCAAGAAATCAACCATTAACCACATGGTGTTAACATAAAATGTATTTTCTAAATATCCGAATAATTCATGACTTTTGTAATTTTGGGTGACATATAGGCGCATAGGGCCGAGTGCTCTTTGTCATTGTAAATGTATTTGTACATAAATCTGTAAATATACACAAGTCACACTAATAAACGATTTACTTACTTACTTACTTACTTACTTACTAACTTAAAATGATATTCTATGATCCTTATCATTATACAAGTTCAGGTAGTTTCTGATGATCCTCCTATAACCAGTAGTTCAATTATGTGAAAGGTTAACTAAAAATGTTGCAAAGATTTTGTATGGCTTGTGAGTCACTACTAGTTAGAATAATAACAATATTCTGCTGGGCACATCTCTTTACAGACAAATAAAGTAATAGAACCATATTTTTGATGAAATTAAGTATCACTTTACTGCATGTTTCATTATGTGTTATCCTTGTAAATGGAACTATCACATACTTAACTAATAACAAGATCTTTTACGGATATGCCCCACAGTTTCAACTGATTTGGTTATGTTATCATCAATCGGTAGTTCAATTTGCACGGACATCACTTCCATTAACGAATGGGCTTATTTTAATGTACATTTCATTGAAATCAGACCAAAACACTTCGCTGTGCGTATATTGGATCTGACGACACCGCATAAGAGATCGCCTCGAATTGAACCTATACATTTAAATATTCATGAGCAGGTGCTCGTGTTTCTGTCCAATGAAACTGTACGATTCGACCAACGCTCTGTATGACTATAAATAAGGTTACTATACAGTCGGAAGCTCGTATACATATATGGGTTATCTCCCGCGATAGTATATATTGATTTTGAAGGCGACAATTTGATTGGCTGACGCAAGGGTCAATCTGAGACGACCTGCAATAGGCAGTAATCAGATATGCAGCGAAGTTTTACTCTGGTTTTGATAAGATTGTTTCAGTACCGTCGTAAACTACAAATGTACCTCTTGGCGAAAATTGGGTGAAATACCAAGTTTATTCACAATCCCGCTTCATTGAGATGAATTTACGGTTTTCCTAGACACAGCCTTTGGATAATTGGGATACATTTGTATTTGTGTCTGACTGATTCACAACAGGCTTATGTCATGATTATCTCTATCAACTCGCCTTTAGTACTGACACTATATCGGTTGCTACCATATATTTGCCGCCTCAGGTTAAATGGTATTGTTTAATCTGCGAACAGTGAAGACTCTGTGAACACATAGTCTGACCTGGGTCATCAATGTCCGACTGTGTGTAAAGCAGATGCATATGAGACACGAGTAAACCAACATTGTGGACTCTACGTAAATTATCGTACCGGATCAGCCTTAGGTTGCGGTGCAGGCGAACCCGGACAGACACTTTTACCCTCCTGTAGATTTTCTGTTTTCATCTGGCGCGGCTCTTGTTCATAATTGGAACTCAACGCAGGCTCAATTTGTCATTTTAACATGCACAGTGCAGGTGTGTTATATTATGATACGTACTTGGAATATATTAATATGTAATATTTAACTACAAAAGACCAAGTATACTATATGTAGTGAATGATTAGGTGTTAAGAGTAATTTTCACATAAAGCCCTCTCTGGGAGTGTCAAAATCCCGTTATATATATCTCATATGACACTACTACTTTGGTTGGTCAGTCTTACTTTCAAGTCTTTGTTACAAGGCGGCAACCAAACTATGAAAATGACGTCACGTTATCGGTTGACGTTATAACGTTAGTCACTTTGGCGCAAAAACCGTCAGATTTCATATACATTTTTTTTTAAAATACGCTCAACAAATTACTTTATGTGATAAATAGAAAAACTCTTTCGTGTTTATTTATCATCAGTTTTAAAAAAACCTCATTAACTAAGCTCGATATGACGCTCGTCAAGGCTCTTGGCATATCATATTAGTTAATTCGTTTATTAAAAGTGATAATAAATAAACACTCAGGAAATATATCTTCTATTCATTCCTTTTCATATTAAGATCTTTGCTAAATATGCCAGGAGAGCAAAGATATCAAAATAAATTGCTTTTCATTAATACATTGTCAGGGGCGTATCTCCCTTTAGGCACTGTAGGCACGGGCCTACACGTTTTTTCTAAAAATGCCCCATAATACAGCTGCGGCGATACACATCTGCGTATTGTATCGACCAGATCAGCCTGCGCTGTCCGCGCAGACTGATCAGGCCGACACACTCCGTTTAAGGTGGGATAGATAGCGTAGTGATTCCTGAAACAGAAAATCCACAGGAATGAAAAATGTATATCCAAGTACGCCTGTGTGGCATGCTTAGGCTGATCCGGGTCGATACTTTACGCAGAGTACACACTGTTCATTTTCTCACGAGACGGCTTACACATTGATTATTGCCTTTGCCATCTGTATAGAGCAAGATCATAATGCGCTGTCCGACCTTGCTCATCACTTTTATAGTGATGTTCCTAAACTAATTGGCTAAGGACTCCTCCAAATGCAGAGCTGGACAAACCCATTCAGCTTTGAAAGGACTAAATGGCAAACAGGCGTTTATCTTTTGAGTGTAATTGAGCAGTCCCGCGAGAAAACCAACATTGTGGACTTTGCGTAACGTATCAAACCGGATCAACCTAACCATGCCGCAGAGGCTAACCCGAACAGCCATTTTTCGCCTTCTGTGGATTTTCTGTTTCAGTAATTCTTACTCTATACCTCTATCACCCTGAGACGGAATGTCTCGGTCCGGAATAGCCTACGCGGACTGCTAAGGCTGATCTCAGTCGATACATTACGCAGAGGCCATAATGTTGGTTTTCTCGCGGGACGGCTCATTTGAGGACTGTAAAGGCTTAATCTTCTCCCACTTAATTAATCGCATCTTCAGCAGACGACTTTTGAAATCATTGAGGTAAGAGAAGGATATTGCTCATCAAGTGTGCAATGGTTTCAAGTCTATAGAACATGTTAAGTTTGATTAACAGAAGTTGTCTATGTGTTTTCGAGGCCGTTTGCTGCAGATGGGCTGCATTTGATAAAGTGATAAGTGAACGTTTTTTTCGTCATATACCTTTAACTCTTTCAGCGCCAAAGGCAATATTGAGCTTTTTGCAAACAATACTGATTCAGGTGAGTCAGCTCGTGACGAGCTGTCTCACCTGAAAACAGCATTGTTTGCCTTTTATTAATCAAAATAATCCAACAAATGTTTAAAATGAGAAATGGAGACGCCCGATTTTGAACATGGAATAGTCTAAAAATTCAGCGCTGAAAGAGTTAACATATAATTAATTTAGTAACCCTTTCTAACAGCACATTTGCAGCAAACGAAGTTGAACAAATATAGGAAGAAGTATTGAAATTCTTTATAAATGAAAGTATAAGTATTGAATATGGTTGACAACAATGTAGCAAAAAGAGAAATCACTCATAATAATAGCAAGTTATCCTTTTGCCACGATGTTTTTCAAAAAGTGTGGCAAAAGGAGAAATTGCTCGTTTTGAGCAATTTCTCCTTTTGCCACGATGTTTTCAAAAGTCGTCTCATGCAGATGCTTCAAAATGCGTCTGCTGCAGATGCTTCAAAATGCGTCTTACAGGTGGGAAAGGGTTAAGATTGATTGATGCGTATGCATTCGCAGTTGAGCTCGATTAACGGTGATGTATAGATGACATGGTACAGATCTAAAACATGCCATTGTTAGTGGTACATGTAAAACTGTAATTCAAACAATATCACAAAACTTCATCAGTGATATTGACGTAACACAGGTTAACCGTGTGGTGGGTTTGTCATTTTCGCTGCGAGCTTAGTTTTTTTTGACATCATTAACATCTCGCGGAGCTCATTGTGATCGTGTGGCTTTATTTCAATCGATGTTGTCATTCCTTCATTAATGTTAAGAACGTTATGAACGATTGACACTGTGTTATGTGTATGTTATGCTATAATAATAATTAACTTTAACAGGATTTTTTTCTTTTTCGATCTTGATTAAATAATTGTGACGGAAAAAATATTTTTTACGATCTTGAGTGAATATACAGTGTTTACGTTCCAGAGTAAATAACTTTAATTAAAAGAAAAGCAGTTTTTACGATATTGACTGAATAAGTTTAGTAGGAAAACAGTTTATATGTTCTTGAGAGAATAAACTTGCAATGATAAAATGAGGGGAACATTGCCTATGGATTTTCTCACATAGTAAGTTGTTATTATTTATTTTAAAGACTTATATATATATACTATACAGCAGTTCGGAATCCGCCTTGGCCTAGTTGTAAGCGTCGGGGATTCGGAACCTGGCATCCCGAGTCGCTGACTGTGGCCATCGAGGATTGCCGTTGGGCAAGGCACATTTCCTAGTCTAGTACTAGTTTGTTTACTCAGGCGTTATGAATAACTGAACTGTTGTGGTGATGTTACTGAAATAATGTTGGTGAAAACGGCGTAAAACCCTAACAAAACAAACAAACAAACTATTCAGCAGTGTGCGATAACCCGAACACATTCTTTAACTCGAATACATCGTTTAACTCGAATACATCGTTTAACTCGAATATATCGTTTCTCTCAAACGTATCGTTTAAATCGAACAATGTTCTGATATTTAAACATAAATGAATTGAGGGTATATGAAGGGATCACATCCATAAGTAATTATGGGTCCATTTCGATATCGAGTTATCGAGAGTTGAATGTACTGCAAAAGGTACATTTCCCCAACATGTGAAAAGTTGTATTCTTAATTAATTGTAACATTGACATCCGCCGTGTCAGAATTAAAAGAGATACTTAGGTTAATCCTGTCAGCGCTGAATTCCGTAAGGTAGACTCTCCCATGTTCAAAATCCTCCGACTCCATGTTTCGTGTAATAAGAGTATCGGAATATTTTGATAACTACATCTGATTTCAGATGAGACAGCTCGTTACGGGCTGACTCACCATAATATGTGAGCAAACATCTTATTATTGCCATTAACGCTGAAAGAGTATAAACAATTTAAACTGATCATACATATGTTATTAACCCGCTCTGTATTGTAGTTGTAGAGAGCCCGCCTCGTGTCCCGCTAGAAAACCAACATTGTGGACATTATCGACCTGGATCAGACTAAGCATGCAACACAAGATTACCTTGACAGACATTGTTTGCCTCATATAGATTTTTCTGTTTTAGGAAACATTACTCTATATCTCTATCCCCCTGAGACGGAATGTTTCGGCCCGGATTAGCAGGATGATCTGGGTCGATACATTGCGCAGAGTCCATAATGTTGGTTTTCTCATATGTTTGTGAACATGTACTGATACCCAATACATCGATTGGCATATGCAAATGTATAATACGTTCTTAAAGATTTGTATTTGACGTCTTTTCTCATATGAAATAGCAAACCTCTAAGATGAACAAATTAAATAAATAGATAAATACATTTATGATTGATGATTGGACTGTCTGAGTTTTATGACATGTTTACAAGTATTCCTAGCATGTCATGTCTGGAGAACATTTGGGATGCGGTTAAACCAACCATAAGGTATTTGCAGCCAGTATAGAACCAGATCAGACAGCGTATCCGCGCATTCTGATCTGGCGTTGCATTGTCTAACAATTAATATTACAAGGATTCAAGAAACTTCTGTAAAGCAGTTTCTTGTTGGAGTATTAACATGATTCCGCACGTGTGATAATCACGTTAAACGTGATGCAATCCAGATGGAGACCAAACTGTTGAAATGTAAAAACTTCTGCCAACGTTGCAAATAATGAATACGAAGTAAGAAATAAATGGTTCAAAACTATTTTTGCAATAATTTTGAAAAACAGTCAATTAAAAGTCATGAACAGAATTTGGCTTACATGGTATGTCTACTCAGTAAAAACTTATTTATTTTTCACTTTTTGCGAAACAATCTTTTTAAGCATATATTAATCATGCTCGATGTCCGCTTCCTGGAGACATAACCAGTACTCGCGCCGTATATGTGAACAAATCCCGAAGGCAGGACCCGCTCATTTCGTGGATCGAACCAGGGTCAAAAAAAATTAAAATCACGACATTATTTAGCAGATTAATTGACTGATCAGAGCTGGGCTTTATACGGATCTCCGTATGTCGATCTTTAGGGAAAACAGTGTTTACCTTGGTTATCAGTAAGGCTTACTAGTGATCTGCCGATTTATATCGATTTCCTCTGTAAAACCTTACTGTATCAAGTCCTGTCCAGACACGTCAAATAATGCAAACATTAGTGTTGACTTGTGTCGGTCCATGAAATAATTTTGATTTGTGTTTTCGTCGAACAGTTCTTTGGTTATATCACGGACTTTCCTTTCGTTTCACTTATTTTCTTTACCACCGCGGTAGCGCGTATTCGTCATTGAAGTAATTGCTGCCCTCATCAGCGCTTTGAGTTTTTGGGTTAGCATTACGACTGAATGGCTGGTGTCAGTATAAATGAAACCACTAGTACTTACATGTACCCAGGAAAAGCCGTGATATAACTGAACAAAATGAAGAAAGCGGCGTAAAACACCCAACAAATGATGGATTATTACAGTACCATTATCCTGATAATTTCAACAGTCATAGGGTTGTGACAGCAACCCTCGGCGTCATGCTATGTCCTTAGTACTAACTTTTAAGTATTTGATAAGGCCCGCTAAGGTAAAGGATACATTAATTTAATATCAATCGACACCATGCAATTTTATTCTAAAATGATAATGACAATTCGTGTCTGCTTGCAAACCTGTGCCTGTGTTGTTCGATCCACGCTTGAGTGGTATCAAATTACTACAATTGTTAATGTCTTTGGTATGACCCGGCCGGGGATCGAATCCGCGACCTAACGCACCCGAGGCGAACGCTAGATATCACTTCACCACCAAAGCGGTTCATTGCTATTTGACTAAAACGTAAACTGCGTCAGTATGGGATAGGTTTTAATGTTGTACCATGGGGTGACGTAATCGAAAAGGGAGCAACCAACATTTTTATTGTTAAGAAAATCTCTGTTATATGTTTGAAAAAAACAACCTTTATGAATAAATAAATTGTATAAAATGATTTAAGAAACAGCAAGATACAAAATACGTATGTCTTCTACCGTTTTTACAAAACTTTAGACACATGTAATCGGTATTTAATAACTTCCTAGGCTACGCTTTTTTTTATAGTTTTGGTTCAAGACCCGATTTATCAAAGCTCAGAAAAAAGTTTCTGGCAATGTTTTTGCATATGTACAATATTGAGATTTTTAAATAAATGGGTTATCTTTAACAAATCAATGATAATTCATTTTAATTACTACATATTACAGTATAATTCTAGAAACTATAAAAAAGCCGACAACCCAACTATGCAATAGGCATGGCCGTAACGTGACCCGTTCTATTATTTGTAAATGCAGCATGTCATCGCTTGGCGATTTTGGTCATTCTTATTTAATAGACGACAAGGTATCATCAGCTCCGATAGCGTAATTAAGTTGTCTCTGCTTTCTTCTGTTATGAATACTTCGCTGTTTTCACGATTTCATCCGATTTCTAAAATTCATTGGATTCGTACCACGCTTTTCATGTTTCGTTCGAGATGAACGATTCGTACCAACTGGTTTTCGCTCTTTGGTCTTGGGGAACTGACTTGACCATTTTCTTTTGTATATGTATCAGTTTTCTACTGGCATGTATAAAACGATAAAAGTGACATTACAAAAAAAAAAACCAGACTTAATAATTCTTGCTATATGGTGACTATACATGTGAACTTTCATAATGCTCAATCTTGATCATAAATATTTTTATTTTTTTGAATTACTTCGTATTATTTGTTTATATACTCCCGTTTTAGCTATCATACTTCTGCTAAACTGGAAGGAGAATAGACTTCCCCCTCTCCTTCCAAAGCTTGTGTCACACTTAACTTATAACTAGAGGCAATAAAGCTTAATATATGTTAATATTTAAGCACCTATGGTTTTTTTTATCTAATGGATCTATTTAGAGGATTTAAAACAGTTTATTGGTAAAAAAAAAAAAAAAAGGAGAAACTTCAGCTTGCATGACACATTATAGTTGCAGTGAATGTTAAGCAAACCGTAAATCAAAAGATTTCAGGACTAAACTTGTCATTTCACGACAAAACTTCACATGCTGAATATCACATAGATCGTAGCATATAAAAAGTGTAATCCTTACGTCAATATTGACCTTTTCTGCTCTTGGTAACCATTTTATATAGGCCAGGTGAGCAATATAGGCACATCTTGGCCTTCTTGTTTAAAATAAAGGGACATTTGGCCTTCTTGTTCGAAATATTTACATCCTGTCTGCTTGCACAGGTTATTTAAATGTACTGAACTACATCTGCTTCCTTTAAGTCATGCTTCAAAATCATGCACGGCGTCTTTGATGCTTTGCATCAAAATTCTTCTTGTATCTTTCTGTAACCCTTTCCAACATACAGCAACGTGCAGTAGGCGACTGTGAAACCATAGAGACAAACATATGTAAAGTCTCGGTGAATGAATGTAAAACGAGTGAATAGAGTTTGACACATTGTGGCTAAAGGAGAAATGTTTCCTTTTGTCACATTGTTTTCAAATTTCGTTTGCTGAAAGAGTGTAAAGAAAACGTCAGTTTGAGTGAAAGTGTTAACGCCTAACTGACAATGCAGATTTAGATCAGATCGTGCGGATACACATGTCAATTTAGATCTACACTTATGTGTTTTGCTGTAACACAGCTTATTTAAGATCCAACTGTTTCTATAAATCTAGAATGTATTATGACACGGGCTATAAGAATGATATATGTAGGACGAATGCAAGTCTTAGTCATTCCCCTCATATTTGTTTCTTTTTTCACTTTTTAAACAGTCAAGAAAAGATGAGTTAAAATATGAGCAGTCTCTCAGTCTGTCGAATAATTAAAACAAACAGCAAAGCAACCTTTAACGACGACATATGAATAGTAATATTATTCTTCCAGAGGTGTGAGGCAACTCGTCCTGAAGCACACATTTTAACACATATGCTTAACCCTTTCCCTCATATAAACGTTTTTTAACGCCTCAGCAGCAGACGGCATTTTGTAAACATAGTGACAACAGAAGAAATTGCTCAATCGAGCAATTTCTCCTTTGGCCACAACGTTTTCCCTTTTAAGTCATAGGTTATCAATTCAATTATAGAGATTTTCTATTTTGTTGACAAAATATGTTCAAAGTCGTCTGCTGCAGAATTGTTGTATGAGGGTAAGGGTTAATGTGGATTTTCTGAATCTACTTGCCATTCATTCTTTTTCCCATTCATATTTCACTATCATGAATAGCTTTA
>JASEVX010000198.1:51351-138929 GCA_031761405.1 Serripes groenlandicus
AATCCGGGCCAACACATTCCGTCTCAGGGGAATAGAGGTATAGAGTAATGATTCCTGAAACAGAAAATACACAAGAGGCGAAACGTGTGTCCGGGTTAGCCTGTACGGCAATGCTTAGGCTGATCCGGTCGATACTTTACACAGAGTTCACAATGTTGGTTTTCGCGGGAACGGCTTATGTGATTATTCGAAGATATCGATTAGAACGAAGCATTTCCTGGAACCAATTTGTTTTGTAAACAGCAAAGCAACATATCTAATTACTCAGAACTGGCGTTGCGCTGTTTTTTGTTTATATGATTAATCAATGGTTTGCTTAACACAATCAACGTTTAAATTTGCCTCAATTACAAAGCCAAAAATACATGAATTTATTTAGCATAAATCGAACACGCCGATAGCTCGAAATAACATTTGGGTCGACTTCGCGTTTTCAGGACTCCACTGTACAAGAAAGCTGTGGACGGTAAAAAGGTCCATGTCCATCTCCGTGAATACACTACTAAATTTACATGGGTAATTACAACTTAACAGGCTCACAAGTTTGATGGAACTTATTGTATATATACATACTCGCATGACTCCCTATTTATCGTGTGAAACTAGATGTAAATATTTGAAGTAATAAGTCATAATACTGTTAGCTTTGTATGATATATAAGGTTAACACTGCCAAGCAATACAACCTGTAGCCTCAAGGTGACAGTATTCATTCACTGGAGGGTTCATTTTGACTTTTGGACATATCACGTAGTTGTATAACCGGTCGTTAAAACACGCCCAACATCCCCCGCTACATGTATTTGTATGTGACATCGTGACTCAAACTCTCGCGGTACATGTAACGTTGTGTGGTTTACATTGATGTTTTTATCACGACTTCCTAGGAACGTGATCACGTGTATTTTTATAGTTACCGAAAGGCATTTGAGCCGTTCCACGTGAATACCAACATTGTGGACTCTGCGTAAAGTATCGACCCGGATCAGCCTAAGCATGCCGCGCAGGCCTACCCGGATAGACACTTTTCTCCTCCTGTGGGATTTTCTGTTCCAGGAATAACTACTCTATACATCTATCCCCCCCCCCCCCTAAGACGGAATGTGTCGGCCGGATCAGTCTGCGCGGACAGCGCAGGCTGATCTGGTCGATACATTACGCAGATGTATATCGCTTAGATTTGAGCCGTTCCACGTGAAAACCAACATTGTGGACTCTGCGTAAAGTATCGATCCGGATCAGCATAAGCATGCCGTGTAGGCTAACCCGGACATACTTTTTTCGCCTCCTGCGGATTTTCTGTTTCAGGAATCATTACTCTATACCTCTAACCCCAGGCTGATCTGGGTCGATACACTACGCAGAGACCAACCATAATGTTGTTTTTTCTCGTTGGACGGCTCATTTCATGACATGATATAAATACTTATCTTAAACATAATTAGTATTAAGTCATGAGATACGTTCAATTGCCACTCAACTGCACCGTTAAAGGTGAAAATCCGTTTCGATTCGATGAAACGAAGTTTGGGTTAATGATACTTTGTTGAAATGATTAGAGTCTTTGCGAAATATGTTTCTGTTTCAACGTCTATTGTAAATGGTTGTTTATAACAAACACCTTCATTCTTTTAGTCCATTGCAAACACGCAATACATAATGTAGGTCAGTCAATGTAAAACAGGTATACACGTTGGCATTTCTGAAAAGTGTAGGTTCAGATAATCTTTTCCACCTGCTCAGTCTTATAAGACCATACACACGTTGACAGAATCTTCCAAGAAGTTTCTGTCAGTAATATGTAAACAGTGGACCGACAGGAGTATAAACAGACTGAAGTGTGGATCTATATTGTTCACAAAAGTCAACTTGTAGCTATTCCGATGCACCGGTTATTTGGAAATAACGTGATTTTCAACCGTGTAGAAATATAACCCTCGTATTTGTAGAGAGTTCCCACACTCATGTGCCGTGGCGTTCTCTTATGTGTACTTCGTATATGTTCAATGAATACTGGCTATTGTCCCCGAAAATGCTTTTTAACCGGGATGAAGCTTGTCGAAATGATATTGTTCAATTGATGCAGAATGCCTCGGCGTTGATGTTGTTAAAGCGTCAACCTCGAGAGAGATAGACCACAGCTCGATCATCAGTCGGGTCATATCAAAGATGATATTAGCGGCTTTCCATGTTGGTGATCAGGATTAAAAGGATAATATGATTCGTTCCACGAGAAAACCAACATCGTGGACTCAGCGTTAAGTATCGACCCGGATCAGCCTAGGCATGCCGCACAGGCTAACCCGGACAGACACTTTTCGCCTCCTGCGGATTTTCTGTTTCAGGAATCACTTCTATACCTCTATCCCGTCCGGATTAGCCTGTCCATAGAGTCCATAATGTTGGATTTCTCGTGGAACGGCTCATATAAGAGCATAGGCACTGGTTTCGGAAAGAAATTCCCAGCGGTAGTTACGCAAGAAAAACCGTGATATGACTGGTATTCGGTTTAAAGTGTCACGAAACACCATTCAAACGATTTCCGGAAATAAAATTAATATCAAATATCTCTGATATCTTAATCGTGCACATTTTGTATGATGCATCGCTATGATACTCAACAACAAATGCAATTAATTTTTTGATTCGTCAGCCTGACATTTACTACAGTAGATATACAATTTGATATTTAAAAATTAAAGTTGTTTTTACTCGTGTTGCACATTTAAAACAAATTGTTACGTCTTCGTTTTTAGACACTGTTTTCTTTTAATATAAAATTGTTGAAAACTATCCTTCCTTCATCAGGTATTGTATAAAGGTGTGCTATATGTAAAAAGTCCAACACCGTTTTGTATATGTTTCTGAGAAGCCACTACGTTTTAATGTGTCAATAGAAAGAAAGGGATTTGCTCGTGTTTACAAATACATATTATGTAGTTTCTTTTGTACGTTAGACTGTTTTCAGAAAAGTGACGATATTTAAATGATTTATTTGCAAGTATACACAGCAGATTTGATTGGTGGACTATCGCAATGATACTTTTTATGCGGGGGATTCAGATATGCTGAATACCTCCGTATATTGTGATGCCCAGCTTTCAGGAAGTGTAAATTTGTAATAATTTTGTGCTGCCCTCTGTTTTTTCAAAATGGACAATTTTTCTTGATTGTCCAGGAATCAGTTAAATATGTTTCACAACAAGCTAAACAGTATGCATATTATACAAAGTAAACGTACACAATGTTAAGTTTTAATCCATGAATTTGTATACATCATTTAGAAATTTAAGTTAGACATAAGGATCTTTAATGTTTCTTTTAAATATATGGAAAATGAGTAGCTTGAAAGCGGGTAGCTCAAAAACCTTTTGAGAAAATCCCTGCAATGAAATATACGGAAATACGGCTGTCGTGCATCGTCAACATTTTCCCTTGTTAACGCTCTACATGCTTCATTTTGCATCGGATCTTCATGAAAGTTTATCAAAACATTCATCTCCATCAAATCTTGGACAAATTCGAAACTGGGCCATTTGAGGTCAAAAACTAGGTCACTAAGCCAAATTGAATGGAACTCTTGTTAACACTCTAGAGGCCTTATGTTCAATTTGAGCATATTGAAACTTTATCAGAATGTTAGTCTCGATGATATGTAGGTCAAGTTCGAACATGGGTCATGATAGGTCAAAAAGTAGGTTACTAGGACAAATTGAAGGAAAATCTTGTTAATACTGTAGAAGCCACATTTTTTGATAAGGCAGCTTGAAATTTGGTCAAAACGTTTATCTATATGATACATTGTATGTATGCCAAGTTTAAATATGGGTCAAGCCGGGTCAAAAACTAGGTCACTAAGCCAAATTGAATGGAAATCTTGTTAACACTCTAGAGGCCTTATGTTCAATTTGAGCATGTTGGAACTTTATCAGAATGTTTGTCTCGATGATATGTAAGTCAAGTTCGAAAATGGGTCACATTAAGTCAGAAACTAGGTCACTAGGCCAAATTGAAGGAAAATCTTGTTAACTCTGTAGAAGCATCTTTTTTGGCTACAGCAGCTTGAAATTTGGACAGAATTCTATCTAATTGATATCTAGGTCAAGTTTGAATATTGGTCATGCCGGGTTAAAAACTAGGTCACTAGGCTAAATTGAAGGAAAATCTTGTTTACAATCTGGATACTGCATTTTTAGCTTGAGCATGTTGAAACTTTATTAGAATGTTGTTCTTGATGATATCTAGGTCAAGTTCATGGGTCATGTTGGGTCAAAAAGTAGGTCACTAGGTCAAATTGAAGTAAAAACTTGTTAACACTCTAGAGCC
Organism: Serripes groenlandicus; assembly: GCA_031761405.1. Taxonomy (NCBI): domain Eukaryota; kingdom Metazoa; phylum Mollusca; class Bivalvia; order Cardiida; family Cardiidae; genus Serripes; species Serripes groenlandicus. The sequence continues at coordinate 55,678 of JASEVX010000198.1, forward strand.
AACATCCCCCGCATTTGAGTACTTTCAGTACTTTGATTTTACATTGGTAACACTGGTAGACCCGGCTTTCTATTTCGGTGCTCAAGATTGCATAACATTACTGAAACACTGGTAGACCCGGCTTACTATTTCGGTGCTAAGGATTACATAAAATTACTGAAACAGTGGTATACCGGCTTTCTATTTCGGTGCTCAGGATTGCATAACATTATTGAAACACTGGTAGACCTGGCTCTCTATTTCGGTGCTCAGGATTGCATAACATTACTGAAACACTGGTAGACCCGGCTTTCTATTTCGGTGCTCAGGATTGCATAACATTACTGAAACACTGGTAGACCCGGCTTTCTACGCAGAGGCCATAATGTGTGTTTTTTCGCGGGACGGCTCAATTATCATATTTCTTTGAATTCGTCCCTCAGTTATGATGCATCATTATGATAATTACAATCTTCCTTGAATGGAAAAATTGATTGTAAATTCAACCTGTTATATTTTAAAATAGCATGACGTTTTTATATGTAAAACGTTAACATGATATTAGTTGTTGTTGCAAGTTGAAAATAAATAGAGTGTGTCTACGCTTCTAGACGGACTTTTTATTAACCTGTTTTACCCTTTTCAACGCACGTAAACTTTCTGAAGCCTCTGCAGAATACGACGTTTGAAAACAATGTAGCAAAATAAGAAATTTCTCATAATGAGCAATTTCTGAATGTGTCACAACGTGTGCAGCTCTATTCAATATGTTTACTTAAAATAAGCAACAACCCCGTATGCGAACCATTCTTTGATGCCACAAACAAACTTTATGTAAGCCCTTCCAGAGGTAACAAAACCCTTTATGTGAACCAATTATAAGATTAGATAAACCTTATATTAACCCTCAATGGAGCCACAAAACCCCTATAGGTGAACCATTTTAGGTGAGCCATGTGTGATGTCACATTAATATTCATGTAAATTCTTCAAGATGTCACAAAACTATTATATTAACACTTAATGAAGCCTCTTAACCATTTAAGTTGAACCATTTGCGATGCCACAACAACCTTTATGCAAACCTTCAAAGAGGTCACAAAGCCCTTTATATGAACACAATATGAGGTCAGAAAACCCTTATATTAACCCTTTATAAAGCCACAAAACTCATCAAGGTGAACCATATGTGATGTCGCAAAATCCTTTATATGAAACCTTCAAGAGGTCATAAAACAACACATATGAACCATCTGGGATGCTGCGAAACCCAGTATCCGAACACTTTGTTAGGAAAGCAAACTGTTCTGTGAACACTATTTGAATCCACAAAACAATCGTGTGAACCACTTTAGCAAAACGCTTTATCTGAACCCGTTATAATGCCTAAACTTTCTGCATGTGAATATGTTGTGATGGTAGAAAACCCTTTGTATATGAAGTTTTGAAGCCATAACTCCTCCTATGTAAAGCTGTTTTATGCTAAAAACCTACGTATGTGAATCCTATATTTGAACCCTTTGCTAGGCAACACAAACCCTTTTGTTAATTATTACTGTTGCCATAAATCAGGTTTTTTTGGGTGATGCGGCGCTATTGTATATTTCTCAAAATTGTAGGATTATCATTTCCATTCATTTCAGTTTTAAGATCAACTATAACGACGAGGACACGTCACCGTCTACAGAAATGTACTACGAGGAGCAAACCCCGGCGGAGAAGGCCACGGAGCGGGTGGCCACGCTGATTGGCGAGGATTTCAAATCAAACGATCTGTTCTGTCAGATGGATGTTCTTCGTCAGTTTAAAGATGACCATGTTTGGCAGGAAATGGCTAGGTAATAATCAGTGATTGATTGATTTGGGCTTAACGCCATTTTCAACAATCTTTCAGTCATATCACGGCGGCTAGTTCATCTACTAATGTGTTTCCGAGCTTTCTCACACCAGTACTCCACACAACATACTTTCCAGAAAACTAGCCCCTTTTTTACATAAACTGTTAGCCCATTGGTGATAGACGAATGACGTTTGTCACAGTGACTTTTGTCTAACGTCGGAAAGAATGTTGTCCGTAGTTGATAATCAGAACCCGGCTTAAGAGTGTAGGGTAATACACCCATGAGTTACTAACCCAGTATACTTTTACACAATAACTTAATACAATTGATATACCGCTCATAAATACATCTATATATTACTTCCAAACACCTATGGCGTATTATCGAATTTTCACTAAGGGGGAAGGGGGTTTTGTCCAGTAGGTAAAGATTATATGGGGTTAACCATAGATTCTTGTTAAATATCATCTTCCCGATTACGATCGTTGTATATTAGGTCTTCCAAAGGGAAGAAAGTCAGTAAAACACTGTATAACATTAATTACAGAGTATTCGTGATATAAAGTGTTCCCTATTATAAAACATTGCATGTACCACGTAGTAAATGTTTTTTTTGTAATTCACACACATTCACGACTTTTCCAATTCAAACAGTTAATATAAACCCAATGATTGGCATCGTAGGCTTTAAAGTGACTGTGTTCTAGAACTGTCCCTGAGTCTAGCAAATGTTCGGACCTAATATGTAGGACCAGTTCATAATTTAAGAATACATGCGCTTTCTCTTGGACCCAGCAGGCGAATCAATGCAGAAGTGTGTTGACTTTAACTGATTATTGGGGACGGACATGACTCTTCGACTTAATGCGCCATACACAGGGAGGTAGCTTTGCAATAATCAATGTGAAGGCCGTCTCGTGAGAAAATCAACATTGTGAACTCTGCGTAAAGTATCGACCCGGATCAGCCTAAGCATCAGCCACACAGGCCTACCCGGACAGACACTTTTCGCCTCCTGTGGATTTTCTATTTCAGGAATAACTACTCTATACATCTATCCCCCTGAGACGGAATGTGTCGGCCGGATCAGTCAGATCTGGTCGATACATTACGCAGATATCTATCGCCGCAGCTGCATTTTGGGTCATTCTGAAAAGAAATGTGTAGGCACGTGCCTACAGTGCCTAAAGGGAGCTACGCCCCTGATATTACATGCACTATTTGAAATTAAAATCATGTATTACAGATGGGTCCGATACGAGGAAGCGGTAGAGGAAGGCGGACAGAGATGGTCAAAACCCCACGTGGCGTCCTTAATGATGGAAGCCTTGCAGGACTTACAGGATATACTGATCACGTGTCCAATTCTACTGGATTGCAAAGCTACACTTATGTCGGACATCGTAGGTGCGTACATGTAATTAGAACCACATACCACATGGGAAGAATTTAAATCTGCATGACAAGTTTTTTTAAAACACCTATGGCGAATTTGACTTGAAAGTGTTCTTTACGAGCAAAAGCTTCTTTTGTACACAAATAAGTCGTTTGCTGCAGATGAGTCTAAACGAGTTTGCATGATGAGCATTGTTATTGCTTCGGCAGTTCGTTGGTTTGAGTGACATATAAGATACTTGTACCTAATCAGAAAATATGCAATTGTTTGATTTTAAGTTTTCAAATGCGTAGGCGTCACATCAAGGTATACCAAGTTATTATATCTGTATGTGGATATTTTGACACTCATTTTGATATGATATATGATATTTTTTATCTCATCCTTTTATTTAGAGTCAGTTTTAGACGCCTGGCTAAAAGACCGAAGTTTCGCCGTCATGCTGCGTAACCACTTCCGGTCCATCTTACTCAAACCACACAAATTTCAGCATTTTACAAAGAAAGATCAGAAAAGTACCAAAAGAAAGCCAACAAGCCTTAACCTGAAGGAAGCATACATTAACGGTAAATAGAAGTCGAACTAAACACGATATTTATTTTATTGAAATGCATGAATGTGAAACCTAAATAGAAAACACAATCCTGACTTCTTACAGATATATGTGTTTTTTGTTTGTTTGTTTGGAGTTTAACGCCGCTTTCAACAGCTTTGGTCATATCACGGCGGTCAGTGCACCTACCCATGTTTTCCTGGCTTTCCCACACCAGTACTTACACAACATTCTTTCGAAGCCACTGACTACTTTCTCACATAGATCAGAGGTGAGAGGCAATGGAAAACATCGCCCGAAAGAATGTCGCCGCAACCGGGTATCGAACAGATATATGTGTAATGCAACGGCATCTATTTTTGGACACACTTTATATTATTATATCATTAATGATATAAAGTGTTTTACTGAATTTCTTCTCTTGGGAAGACATAGTACACAAAGTCTTTTGTAACGTAAAGCTAGTTGTGTTTGTAACAGCACGTAAGTTATATCTTGTAACGTCCCGTCATTTATTTTATAAAAGATACGTCAGTTACTTTTAGAAGTTAGAATAGTTATTTGTGTAACCTCACGTCAGTTATTTTCATGACGCTAATCTACATGTGCCGTGATACTTTTAACACAATCATTTGCTATTTGTTTGGGTATGGTTACATATCGACATACTGTTAAGGGAGCTTCATTATTCTCGTCATTAAGTTCTAGGAGGAAATGGTATCTGTACATAACGGTTTAGGTAATGCGCCGACTCTTTTTACATTTTCGGAGCTGTACGTAGAGTGGAAACATAAGAGTTGATCATCAGAGCCACTAGACTCCGACTATTGGTCGATCCTGTAAACTGTTATTCGCAATTCAGTGAACCAGATAAAGGGGGTATTTCATTATGCTAAAATGACCGCTTGATAAGCAAATCATGCTGTTAAAGGAATTGTTTCAATGTGTTGATTACGTAGAACCATATGAGCCGTTCTATGAGATAACCAACATTATGGACTCTGCGTAAAGTATCGACCCGGATCAGTCTAAGCATGCCGCGCAGGGTAATCAGGGCAGACAATTCTCGCCGCGTATGGATTTTCTGTTTCTGAATCATTACTCTTTACCTCTATCCCCCTGGAACGGAATGTGTCGGCCCGCATTAGCATTAGCACGGTTCATTTTGGTATAGTACAAAGAGAGAAAGGTTAAAAAAAAATGTTGGGGGGGGGGGGGGGGTATAGGGGCAGTTTACTTCCCTGATTAGAGTACATTTATTTATGTTTCCAGGTAGCTTTGACCCGGATAAACTGCATGGAGTATCACAGTACTGTCCGGATTCACCGTCACTCGCTCTTGGCTCTCAGGTAATGCATCGTTCTCTGTTTGGTTAACCCGTCACTTCACACAGACGACATCTGACACCTGCCATTAAACTTGACTTTTGAAACATTGCATTCAAAGGTGAAATTTCTCAATATTTTCAAGTCAAGCGAAGTAATGGGTTACGGCATAAATCTCTCGAGATTATGATCCAGCTTTATTTAACTTGATGTCGAATTCACATGTATACTTACTTCGTTGGCATCAGTCGATGCAGATATGTTTTCGTTGTTAACTGAGTTCAAACGATATTAATGTCTCAATTCCTGAAATAAATGAATTTCATTTACCTCGGGTACTTCAGAACACAGTCATTTTCTTTATATGAGATGAAATCCACATTTTTTGCTCCTCTTCAGTTCATATGATTTTTGTTGATTCTTAGACAATTTCTGATTGAAGGTTTTCCCAGTTGATGCAGGATAGATGTTAAGATTTGTTTTCATTTGTTATTATAACCAAGCGAACAAATTGCTATGTTTGTTTCCCAAAAAAATGGTACTTGATTTTCGTCTTATGTTGTAGAACAAAAGTGGTACTTTATTTTCGTATTATGTTGTAGAACAAAAGTGGTACTTTATTTTCGTCTCATGTTGTAGAACAAAGGTGGTACTTTATTTTCGATTCATTTTGAGGAACAAAAGTGGTACTTTATTTTCGTGTAATGTTGTAGAACAAAAGTTGTACTTTTTTTTCGTCTCATGTTGTAGAACAAAGGTGGTACTTGATTTTCGTCTCATGTTGTAGAACAAAAGTGGTACTTTATTTTCGTCTTATGTTGTAGATCAAAAGCGGTATTTTATTTTCGTCTCATATTGTAGGACAAAAGTGGCACTTTATTTTCGTCTTATGTTGTAGATCAAAAGTGTTACTTTTTTTTCGTCTCATATTGTAGAACAAAAGTGGTAATTTATTTTCGTCTTATGTTGTAGAACAAAAGTGGTACTTTAATTTCGTCTCATATTATAGAACTAAAGCAGTATTTTATTTTCGTCTCATATTGTAATACAAAAGTTGTACTTTATTTTCGTCTTATTTTGTAGAACAAAAGTGGTACTTTATTTTCGTTTCATGATGTAGAACAAAAGCGGTACTTTATTATCGTCTCATGTTGTAGAACAAAAGTGGTACTTTATTTTCGTCTGATATTGTAGAACAAAAGAGGTACTTGATTTTCTTCTCATATTGTAGAACAAAACTGGTACTTTATTTTCGTCTCATGTTGTAGAACAAACGTAGTACTTGATTTTCGTCTGATGTTGTACACCAAAAGAGATACTTTATTTTCGTCTCATGTTGTAGAACAAAAGTTTTATGAGAAAGATCCCACACGGTGCTGAGGCTGTCAATTTGATGATTGGTGAAGTCGAAGAACTAGACAGAACAGTGTCAGCATTCATTAGACTCCGGGTAAGATATGTTGAAATATTAAATACAACAAGTGCGTTAATTTGTTCAATCTATTGATCGAATTTAGACTACTTGTATACAATGGAAATGGAATTACATCGATTAATGAATTCCTGTGACAAAATGATCAATCATATTTTTCTTATTCTTTAATATCTCGTTATGGTCGGCATTTTATCTAGTCTACCCATCATGCAGAATTTCCTTACAGCCTACTATGTCAGTTATATGTTATTATATTATGATTTAAACTTCCATCTGTTTGGTTTTGTTTGTTTGTATCGAATTTTACGTCACTGTTTCAGTCATATCGAGGCGGTCAGTTCGCTTATTCATGTAATTCCCGGCTTTCTCACACCATAACTCCACACAAACAATTGACCGATTTCCCACATAGACGATTAATCCAGTAATGGGAGACGAATGGCGCTTGAAGCATTGCATTTTTGGGGAACGTCAGCAAGAATGTTGGTCGAGCTTGGGGTCGAACTCACAACCCATTGCCGTCCATCTGTTAACTTGTATCTACCTACAAACACTAATAATTCAACTATATTTCAGAACCCGTGTAACGTTGGGGACATAACAGAGGTTGATATCGATACTAAATTCGTTTTCATTATTCTGGGACCAAAACACTACCTTGGCCATTGCGCGGAGATCGGCCGATGTATGGCTGCTCTTTTTACAGACGAGGTACTTGGGTTTCTTTTTATCCTCTTCTTTTGGCGGATTTATGCTGTTTTTAGCTCGCCTATTCGAAGAAATAGGGGAGCTTATGTTATCACCCCGGCGTTGGCGTTGGCGTTGGCGTTGGCGTTGGCGTTGGCGTTGGTGTTGGCGTTGGCGTCCGCGTTGCCAGCTTCGTCAAACCTTTGCGTGCAAGGCCTTTTCTCAGACACTGTGTATGCTGTTGCTTTGAAACTTCACACACTTATTCAGGATCATTAGGGGACCTTGTATGTCAAGTCCCATAACTCTGGAATGGATTTTGACTGAATTGTGCCCCTTTTTGGACTTAGAAATTTGGTCAAACCTTTGCGTGCAAGGCCTTTTCTCAGACACTGTGTATGCTGTTGCTTTCAAACTTCACACACTTATTCAGGGTCATTAGGGGACCTTGTATGTCAAGTCCCATAACTCTGGAATGATTTTGACTGAATTGTGCCCCTTTTTCGACTTAGAAAATTTTGGTCAAACCTTTGCGTGCAAGGCCTTTTCTCAGACACTGTGTATGCTGTTGCTTTGAAACTTCACACACTTATTCAGGATCATTAGGGGACCTTGTATGTCAAGTCCCATAACTCTGGAATGGATTTTGACTGAATTGTGCCCCTTTTTGGACTTAGAAATTTGGTCAAACCTTTGCGTGCAAGGCCTTTTCTCAGACACTGTGTATGCTGTTGCTTTCAAACTTCACACACTTATTCAGGGTCATTAAGGGACCTTGTATGTCAAGTCCCATAACTCTGGAATGGATTTTGACTGAATTGTGCCCCTTTTTCGACTTAGAATTTTGGTCAAACCTTTGCGTGCAAGGCCTTTCCTCAGACACTGTGTATGCTGTTGCTTTGAAACTTCACACACTTATTCAGGATCATTAGGGGACCTTGTATGGCAAGTCCCATAACTCTGGAATGGATTTTGACTGAATTGTGCCCCTTTTTGGACTTATAAATTTGGTCAAACCTTTGCGTGCAAGGCCTTTTCTCAGACACTGTGTATGCTGTTGCTTTCAAACTTCACACACTTATTAAGGGTCATTAGGGGACCTTGTATGTCAAGTCCCATAACTCTGGAATGGATTTTTTTCAAACATTTGGATTTTTTTCTTTTTCTTTTCTTGTATTTTTCAATTTTGCGTTTAGCTCAACGTTAAAGTTTCGATTTTTTTTTTCTCAATAAGTACTGGTTCTAGGGCTTTCATATTTTTTGGGGTAAAACATTTGTTTTTTGCTGGATTTTGAAAATTGGGCATAGCTTCTTCATATTTTGTTGGATTAATTTCATTTTTTTTTTAATTTTCTTGTATTTTTGAACTTTGAGCATTATTTTTTTTTTTTTTTTTTTTTTCTTGAATTTTAGAACTTAAGTGTTCAGCTCAACGTTAAAGTTTCGATTTTTTTTTTTCTCAATAAGTACTGGTTCTAGGGCTTTCATATTTTTTGGGGTAAAACATTTGTTTTTTGCTGGATTTTGAAAATTGGGCATAGCTTCTTCATATTTTGTTGGATTAATTTCATTTTTTTTTTAATTTTCTTGTATTTTTGAACTTTGAGCATTATTTTTTTTTTTTTTTTTTTTTTTCTTGAATTTTTTAGAATTTCTTGTATTTTTTAATTTTTTTTTTTTATTATTTCTTGTTTAGAAATAATTGTGTTTAGCTCAATGTTAAGCGTTTTGTTTACTTTTTGTCTTTTACACTTGCCTTGATAGTCAAAGCAGGGGACACAGTGAGACATTTAATTACGCGTAATTCTTGTCTTTCTTTTGTAAATTCAATTTCAACTGAATTATTCCACTTTTGGATTTTGGACTTTATACCCATGCTATAACTGTTCTGAAGTAGGCCCTGATAGACGATATCCCTGATAGGCGAGCTATATTGTCCTCCGACAACTCTTGTTTAAACATTATTTCAGTTAAAGTACGGTGATAGTTCACTTAGTCATGATCCCAGGGTAAAGGAGCTAGTACTTGTAAATGTGTCTTGCCATAGGCAATCCACTGTGACCGCTACGCTTCTGAGTTACGTGACATTTATTCTGTCTGAGAAATCGCGGATGTTCGCGAAGTTGTACAATTATCAAACTAGATGTTAAATAATTAATACGTTTATGTTTTAATTCAATGCAAGTCATAAAAAGGAAGGGAAATTGCCTTTTATTAATTTCCAAAAGGTTTTTGATAAATATACTTACTAAATATTATTTTATTCAGATTCAATTTGGGAAAAATGCAAAGGAGTGTTGTTAAACAAAGCCTGTTATCGTTCTGCTACGTGCAGGCAATCAATGAATCGAGAACATGGCTGCTTCTATATACCTTTTAAGAGTAAATGATGCTGAAAAGACGTCCTTAATTGTGTCTGATTTGTTTTTCGTTTGTAAAATTGGTTAACATTACATCGTATTTCATGGATCGACACTACAGTAATGTCTATGTATGTTACGCTTGGATACGTTCATGTTACATATACAGTCAAACCTGTGCTTAAGGCCACCTTTGTTTAGCAATTCCCTGTCTTTAGTAACCGCAATTTTAATTTCTCAATTAATCATGTTCTGCATAAAAGTCCCTGTTATTAAAGACCACATGTGAACAAAAACCAGATTGTTCTCTTCCCACGGGTGGTCTTTAAACACAGGTGGACTGTACATGCAATTAACGTTTCTGACTATCGAACAATTATAGTAATTTCCATACATTCTGGAAAAAATACTTTGGTTTATTGTATTCCCCACACCATTTCCAGATTTTTCGCAGTGTAGCTTACAGAGCTCGCGACCGAGGTGATATTCTGGCAGGAGTTCACGAGTTTTCACTTCATCTCACCGTATTACCCCCGGGCACATGGAACCCAGCGACAAGAATAGAACCCCCGGAGGAGATTCCGTCACAGGTAACAATGGTCATATGTACATTTATTGAAATATATGACTAGACGAATAATTTGTTAGTGTTTTACACCGTTTTAAACAATGTTTCAGTTATATCACGGCGTTTTCTAGCTAAGCTACTAGTACTACTGGTCAATTTATCCTGACACAAGCCGGTCAGTCGTAATGCTAACTCCGCAACCCAGAGCGTCAAGGAGGCAGTCATTTTGAAAGTCTTTGGTATGGCCCAGCTGGGGATCGAACCCACGACCTTTCGCACCCGAGGCGGACTCTCTTCTACTATACCACCAGAGACCGTCCTAGGCGAATAAAGAGTCATGTGCTCGCGTATTCATTCATGCGGTACGCGTGGTTAGGTTTTAATCTGACTTGAAAAGATATATAAAGTTACACAATGCAATATATTGTAAATCATAATTCAAGGAAAACAATTCAAACGATAAAAACAATGTTTATTTAGTATATAATTATGCTTTGTTATGGTCCATTAACATTTAGTGTCTCATAAAAGGTGACGCCTTATGGAATGCAATTTCCATCAAACAATTATTTTCATATAATAGAAAGAGTCAAGATGTCTCCAATTATATAAATGAAAATTGCCATTTAGTCGCAATGGCTGTTTAGCCAAGTCCGTGAGTAATCCCATCCAAAGAGACCAGATCGACTCAGTATACTGCTGCTATGTAGCTACCTTTCTATCTACTCCTTTTATCTTGTCTTATCCCGTTTCTACATACAATACATATGTAGCAGACGACGTTGAAAACATGCACTCAAAAATATAGAACGTCTCTTTAAATGAAGTAGTAATGACTGAAAAACGTTTAAAACGTTGTAACAAAAACAGAAAATTTGCCACAATGTTTTCGAACGACGACGTCTGTTACAGAGGCGTCAGAAAGCGTCTTTATGCGCGAAAGGATACAATTATACGTCTTGTTACTTTTAGGATTATCGTAAAACAATGACGACAAGTAAAAGCAATGCTTCACTGTCAGCTACTGATAAATCCCACAACAACAACAACAACAACACGGACGATGATACGGAGGAATGTCACAGTGATCCAACACTCGTCCGATCAGGAAGGTAACTGTTCATCAAAATGATATGAGCCGTCCCGCGAGTAAACCAACATTATGGCATCTGCGTAATGTATCGACCCAGATCATCCTGCGCAGTCCGCGTAGACTGATCCGGGCCGACACATTCCGTCTCAGGGGATAGAGGTATAAAATAATGATTCTTGAAACTGAAAATCCACAGGAGGAGAAAGGTGTCTATCCGGGTAAGCCTGTGCGGCATGCTTAGGCTGATCCGGGTCGATACTTTACGCAGAGTCCAAAATGTTGGTTTTCTCGCGGGACGGTTCATGTATTGATTGATTGCTAAATAACACTGGTTTCAACAGTTATACCACGGTGGTTATTTCACCTTACCATGCTCTCTCGCTCCAATACTTCCAAACACAAATTCCCACACGTCACAAATAAAGAGGAGCCACAGACTCCCGCCTTATTAGTGAATATTTAGTTAATACCCAGCACTACGCAAGGAAATACGGTCCACCTTAATGTATCTTTATGCTTCATGTACATGTATACAGGAGGTTGAGGGTTCGACCCTAGTCTTGTTGTACCACATACTTTAGAACGGGCAGTAATGTCTCTCAGGATTTTTAAATTAGCATAACGTCTAAATCGCTGAATACAGTATAAACGGAGACGCAGTGCTGATAATTCACTCAGAAGACGCCATGATATAACTGAAAAAATATTGAATTCGGCGTGAAAAACCACCCAAACAAACAAATGAATCAGGTATACAGAAAACCATTCTGGCATCATTTATTTACACATATGTTCTGGATGGTGATATAATAAATATTGTATTGTTATTTCAGATTATTTGGAGGCTTAATTGCAGATGTAAAACGCAAACTTCCCTTTTATAAGAGTGATTTCAAGGACGCTTTCCACGTCCAATGTGTCGCATCGTTTTTCTTCCTGTTTCTGGCGACCTTGACACCGAATGTGACGTTTGGAGGACTTTTAAGCCAGGCTACTGATGATTATATGGTAACACCGTCTGTCAAAATACATAAATGAGCCGTCCCGCGAGAAAATCAATATTGTGGACTCTGCGTAATGTATCGACTCGGATCAGCGCTGGCTAACCCGGACAGACACTTTTCGCCTCCTTTGGATTTTCTGTTTCAGAAATCATTACTCTTTACCTCTATCCACCTGAGACGGAATGTGTCGGCCCGGATTAGCTTACGCAGAGTCCATAAAGTTGGTTTTCTCGTGGAACGGCTCGAATACTTTCTGCATACTTAGATGTTACGATTGTATTTATGTGTCTCCATAAACTTTTGAGGAATAGCTTTGAGAAACACTGTCAAAAACAGTGATTTTATCATTTGATGAACACTTTTGGAGTTTAGATAGTGAAAAATATCGCCATCCTACACTGCGACAGTCTCATTAAAATAAGACATAAACTTCGCTCGCTCGTTTATAGATCTGGCGACTCGCTCGTCTTAGATTGTCCTTTGTGTCAGTCTACAGAACCGTTAGGTATAACACAGGGAAGATAACCCATATAAAGAAACGATATAGAGAAGAGGTTATTGTTGAGTGTTCCAATTGTATAGAACCATGTGTTGGTTGTATCGTGCAATTTCATCGGACAAAATAAACCGAGCATCTCCTCATGAATATTTAAGTTGATAGGGTCAATTCGAGACGAACTTTTTTTTGTGGTATTGCCATATCCATTATTTGTTCGGTGACGTAGTTCGAACTAATTGACACTGGCGCTAACAGTTATCATTCATATAATACATTGAATGAGTACGAGGACTCGCCAATTATTGACATTAGAATTGAATCACATTCTGCAAGATTAGGATATTGATATCATATAGATCTCTGTAATGTTTAGATACATGTAGTTCGGGTTGATATCCAAAGAGTAATATTGGTTTGAAATCTCAAAGTTCAGTGGAATAAATTCGCATACATCTTTTTTTTTTTCTTTTTTTTCCAACTGTCACTTGACAGCCCGTTTATTTTTGTTATCATACTTTTTTTTTTACATAGGTAACACAATTTACAGCAACTGTAAACATGTTTTAAAGAAAGAGAAAATACAGGATATTGTAAGAAACAATACCAATTATTAGAAAGCAAATAAAATACTGCTGTTGCAGTGTTTAAAGTCGTTTAAGGTATAAAGAATCCTAACGCTATTATCAATCTAGTACATAATGAAATGATGAAGTGATCGAGTGTGGCATGCGTGCGTTCGAATGTTTGTGTATATGTGTGTCTGTTTTGAGTAAGTTTGATTATGTTATGTTACGTTGATTTTAACGGTAAGACCATTTTAAATTGAACTTGAAAAATGTTTTGCTTAATATTATTAAAGATTGTCGTGAAATCTTTTAAGCATGGCGTCAACTGTACGTTTCCTTTTTGCTATCTTCCAAAGATAGGAGAACTCTTGTTTGAACAGTAAAAATATATTGTAGAATTTTGTTCTGTTTTCACTAAGGAAATAGGCTTTGTATACAAAAACAAAATAGTGACAGTATGATGTTAAGTTGATGATATTTAGTCTGGCGTAGTTTATACCCTTCGATTACTGTCTGCATTGAACACATGTTTTTGTCTATTCGACATATTGCCAACAGTTTATGTAATTGTGACCAGCTGTCTGCAACTAATGGACAATGTACAAAGACATGTTCGTATGTTTCAGGTATATTACAAACGTGACAGTTAGGAGAATCTATCATTTTCCACTTGAACCGTGTTTCTCTTGATGTGAAGATCTTATGTATTAGTCGGTATTTGAAATGTTTTATTCTGTTGTCGTATAGATTGTTAATGAATTCATATATAGTCGACCAGTTGGCTGTGTGATGAAGTAGTTCATTCCAATATTTATGAATGTATGGATTATCGAACTTTTAATTTACAATAATCTGATATACTTCTTTGTTTTTTATCGAATTGAATTGCGTGTTGAATATTGTAGTTTCCAGTTTGGTTTTTACTTTTGTTTTTATTGATCTTTCCGATGTGAGTATGTTTAACCATGCCTTTGGGATACATTGCTTTAACGTATGCGTCTCGGCTATTCAATGTATCTTCAAATTCAATTTATTGCAAATTGTTTCCTCACAGACATAACCATTTTTGTTTATTATATCATTAATAAACAGTATGTTGGAATTTACCCAGTTCTTGAATATTATACATTTACGATTGTGTTTGATGAATTTATTTCCCCAAATGAGCTGTTTTCTGATATCGTCAAAAGGCTTTTATTTCATCGTATTTTTTGCTTTAATCCAAATTTCAAGTAAATTTTTGTAGTAGTCACGTATGTGTGATGTATCAATACTGCGTATGGAATCCAGATTCATGTGAAATATCAAGTAATTTTTTCCATATCTATTTAAGAAATATTTTGGGATTATTTGCCAATGGGCTTTATCATTTTGCTTTTCGATTAAGGATTTTATCCATTTTAGTTTTAGAGAAGTGATGGAGGCATCTAGGTCAATCATTCCAAGTCCACCTTTGGATTCGCATACATCTTGTATGCACTTTTAAATGGCACACAATGTCATGCAACAAAACATAATTGCATTTATAACGGCGGTAATACCTGTATAATCAATACTATGTTATTATCACTGCATACAAAAGGAAATTGATGGGAAATAACTAATTCCCAACTAAATAATTTCACAGTCGTACCACATAAGTGAGAAAATAGAATACTTGATGATAGTGTGTGTATTATACTATCTTCGTCATACCATCAAACATAATCGATGCAGGTTATCAACAGTTTACCGGAGCATTGACGCTCAATTGATGCTAGCATATCAATGTTGAAGATTATAATGTATTTTTTTTTACCAGGGTGCAATGGAGTGCATATTGTCTGCATCTATATCGGGAGTGTTGTTTGCACTATGTGCTGGTCAACCGTTAAACATCCTCGGCAGCACGGGACCCATGCTTGTTCTAGAGGCGATTTTGTACAGATTTTGCAAGTAATATACTTTCTATTGTTTTATAGAAAAAATGAGGTTTTATTGTAACCTATATTCGACTTGTTATCTCTGTATTACATCCGACAGTTCGTTGGTTGGTGGTATGTGAATTCTATGTCTTATCATTACCTCGCCACAGTGTTTAAGTCTGATCACAAGTTCAGTTCAACTATATTTCGGTAAAACTTAACTTAGTATCGGTGTAGCAGCCGTTAGCTATATGTATGCTGAAAACGTATGTGTCAAACGTAACGCGGAATTAATATGTGTCTACTGGAATTTAAACCATGATCTAAAGTGATTTTGCCCTTCAGTAAAGATTTGATGACGATTAAACCATAGAATATTGTCTTAAATAGATTTTTATTAAGTTTTCGCAAATTACAAATACATTTAAAACTCCGAAGACGAGTGTTCTAATCATGCATGTTTGTGTCTCATATAAATCCTTTAATTGTCTATTATCCTCCCCCCCATGCAACAAATATACAGTTTACGCCATGACACGATTATGAAACAACTCTATAAATGAAAGCATAGCCGTTGATTAAAGTTAACAACATTGTGGTTAAAGGTTAATAAGTTTTCACAATGATTTTAAGCGTCAAAACGTCAAGGCTACAGAGGCGCCAGAAAGCGGCTGTATAAGGGAAATGAATAACATATAATGAAGGTCACGTCATAATCCAGCATAATAGAATATACCATCTTGAGTGTACCAGTTATATCGTTGAAACTTTAAAGTTGAGTTTTCCCCATATGCAACAAATCTTCAATAAGCGATTTGAAAACATTTAGGCAAATTAATTGAGAATAATGTTAAAACATTTCAATTCTTGGAAAGAGTCTTAACATTGTGGAAAAATGAGAAATAGCTCATTCTGAGAAATTTCTCATTTCGCCACAATGATTTTAAACGTCGTCTTCTGCAGAGGCGTTAACATACGTCTACATGTGGGAAAAGTTAAATATGCTGCCAATGAAATTGTCCTACAGGGGCTGAACTTCAGATTATAGATAGCTTAGTCAAAGTTTTAAAACTGTTTAAAAGTTGTCTTGAAATATTAATATCATAATCTTGGAATAAAATTAAAGTAATAATTTTACTTTCCAGTACAATAGACATTTGAATATTGATCGTTTATGCTTCATTTTTACTGGGTAGACATACCCAGTCGGCCACATTTTGTACATTTTCACGACTTTCAATTGACTGTTTTTTAACATTTACTGCCAAAATAGTTTTGAACTATTTTTTACTTACTTTGTTATCACTATTAGCAATATTTGCAGAAGTTTAAACATTCAAAAATGTTGATCTCCATCTGAAGTTCAGCACCTTTAAAAACTAAGTACATAACCCATTACAGTTTACATTCGGCCTGTTTCAGGGAACAAGAATGGGACTTCATGCCGTTCAGAGTGTGGGTGGGATTTTGGACTGGGTTCATGATTCTGATGATAGTGGCCTTCGACCTGAGCGCCCTCGTGCGGTATATCACCCGATTCACAGAGGAAAGCTTCGCTTGTTTAATCGCTCTTATCTTCATCTACCAAGCCTTCAAGAAAACCTTCGGAATATCATCGGAAGCCAAGGTTCACTTTCATCCGGATGAGAACTCACAGGACTGTTTCTGTATAATGGAGAACTCGACGTACGTCTCTCTACATAACAGAGCGTATTTTAACGACACCGAGCTACGTCACTCAAATCAGAACGAGACTTCCGGTTCGTTTTACAGCGACTGTACGTTATTGGGAGGAACGTTAGTCGGTGAAGGTTGTAGCGACAAATACGTTCCGGATGTCTTCTTCTTTTCCCTGATCTTGTTCTTTGGTACCTACACATTGGCGACAGCCCTTGTACGATTTAGACACAGTCTCTTCTTCCCTACTTGGGTAAGTAGTGAACAAGGATTCCAATTTGAAATCAAAACGTAATCAATTATTGATATTTTTTTAAATACTTTCATCATCATTATTTCATTAATATAATTATGTTCACATACTTATATAATGGATTTCATACCCAAACGGGATTTAATAGAAAGTACTAAGCTGTTATTAAAAATACTCTTCCCTAGATCTTTGGCAAACAGGAATAAAGCAAACGAGCAGCAAAATCAAAGTTTACGTAATATTTACACGCACACACTTAAAACTGCTATATATAGATACAAGTATATACGTTCTTTAAGTCTTCTATAATAATAATAATAATAATAATAATAATAAAGGCTTTATTTATAGAGGACACTCATTTGACATAGTACATGTATGAAAGTCAATCTTCCATGAGGGCCTCACACATAAACAAAATGGAACGAAACATGAATAAACTTGTGTTACATATGAACTACTCTATGCTATAATATACATTCGATTATAATTATGGACTTAAAAGTTATATGTATCGTAGAACAGCCACAGATCTAAATATTGTGCATAGTTTCATGAAATACAATTGTACTACAAGTATCATTGAATTACGATTGGTTTATCCAACGTAAATATTGGGATTTGAAATGCTGAATAGACGTTTTGTTTTGAATATATGAAGGAAGGGAATTCCAAACTGATGAACCGGAAAATATAAATGTATTCGATATATTTCCAAGTTAGGTTTTGGGGTATACAACTGGAATGAAGTGGCTGAACGTAAGAGTCTTGCATGAATATCAGATGTAAAAGTAAAATGATTTCTTTAGGTAATCAGGGGCATTTCCACGTAATGTTTTAAACATTTGAATGGCTTTCTGATAAATAACTCGTTCGGGAAATGTCATCCATTTAAGTTCAGCAAACATTAAAGATGAAGGGGTGGTAAAATCACAATCAAGGATTACCCTGGCAGCCCTTTTCTGAAGTATCAATAGTTTGTTTTCAAGATTATTTGTGCAATTTCCCCCAGATAACACAACAGAAATCAAAGTGTGGAAGTATGTATGCATTATAAAAACGTTTACGATTGTCATTTGAGAGAAATAATTAGATTTTTGATAACATATAGAGATATGTATTACATTTCTTTATTACATTATCAATGTGGTCGCCCCACGAAAGAACGTTATTAACTGTAATACCTAGCAATTTACCACTTGAGCAAGAATTAACTTCTGAGTTATGATATGAAATTCCTGGATTATTTTTAGCAATCTCGAACTGATAAACATTACTTTTGATTTATCAGAGTTAACGGACATGTGATTAAGTTGGCACCATTGATCTACTTGTAATAAGTCATTGGTAAGTGAGGAAATAACTACGTCGAGAGACTTGCTTTGAGTTGACAGTGTTGTGTCGTCTGCAAATATATCAGCAACTGAATGGGAAAGAACTAAATAGAAGGGCAAATCATTAATGTAGATCAAGAATAGTATCGGCCCGAGGACAGAACCCTGGGGCACGCCAGCTTCGACTTTATGACTAATAAGCGAAGAGTGCTGAACCAGATCAGGCTGCGAGGTTTCTAATCTCGATACACACTGATCGCATATATCCCACGGTCCTTTTTCGTAGAGCAACGTTGAAATATATGCTATATAATACATTTTTTCTCTTAAATACAACGTCTGCTTAAAAAAACAGTGCGCTCGATTCTTATTTACCAACTACTTAAGGCGATGCGAAAATTTTACATATATCTGTTATTTCGGATCCCCAGTTAGACCAACATTCCTTTTGACGTTTGACAAAAGTCAAAGCGTTATTCGTCTTCAACCAATGGGCTAACGATCTATGTGGAAAAAATCCCAAGTGCTTGAACAAAAAATAGTGTGTGGATTACTAAGAAAGCCGGGAAACATGTGAGAATGACGTGATATGACGGCCAAATTGTTGAAAACGCCGTTAAAACCCAATCAATCAATCAGTCAATCAATCAACCTATTGTTTCGGGCTATTGTTGAAAATATTAACTTGCTTTGCTCATATTATAAACACCACATGTAGATCAGATTGAGATGACATCTTTCGACTAGGGCTTCTATATACAAAATCATGTTGGTGCACACGTAGTTGATTAAAATGTATAAGAAATCCAGTTATAACAACACGAAGGCTTAGACTTGTTTAGAAATGGGGCAGAGTGGATATTAGATGTTATATCGCCTACATTGTCTTGGAGATGACTTCTCCCTCGTCTGACAATTCGTCCGTTCGTCCACAACCATCAAATATTAGGAGATGATACATGTGCTTCTTCCAACAATATTGCTTTAAAATGTCATACCATCAATTACAGGTGAGAACCAACGTCAGTGATTTTGCTGTCCTTATCTCCATTATCGTAATGGTCAGTTTGGACGCTGCGACAGGGATACCGACTCCTAAACTGACTGTACCCACGGAGTTCAAGGTGAGTAAATTTAGAACTAATGCATTTCTAACTGTACAGTGCAACCGGTGTTGGATTGTACAGCTGAATCGAATCCCTGATAGAAACACATTCGTCATATCTAAAACAGTAAACCGGACAAATAAAGATGGTAAACATAATACATATATTTACAGTTAAAACTAGTTCCAAAGTAGATCAAGGTTGCAGTAGAATCAATGCGTAGGTTCGTTGATTGATTGTTGGCTAGTCAGTATGACATACGGAGTTAATTTTAAAGACATCTAAATAAAAAGTTCGTATGACATATGAAGTTATTTAAAGACAAAAAGTTAGTAAGTCTCTGGTTTAACTAGCGATATACACAGTCGATTGAAATTGCATCTTTTGTCTTTGATTTAGCCCACAAAGCCCGGAAGATCCTGGTTAATCAATCCCATAAGTCCGAAGAATCCTTGGTGGCTGATACTACTTAGTATTCTCCCGGCTGCACTAGCTACCATCCTGATATTCATGGATCAACAAATCACAGCGGTCATTGTCAATAGACGGGAAAATAAACTTAAGGTATGTATCGGGATATTAAATGATAAGTGCTGGTGTTATAAATATGTTCACTAGGTACATGTATATATCAGCCATCCCGCGAGAAAACGTAAATCCATAAATCAACGACCCGTATCAGCCTAACCATGCCGTGCAGGCTCACCCGGGCAGTCACTTATCGCCTCCTGCGGATTTTTGTTTCAGGAATCATTACTCTATACCTCTATCTCCCAGAGACGGAATATGTGTCGGCTCGGATCAGTCTTTGCGTACTGCGCAGGCTGATCTGGCTCGATACATTACGCAGGGGCCATAGTGTTGGTTTTTCTCACGGGACGGCTTATACAAACTTTCTATAGAGCTAGCTTTCGTAGTGACATGGTAGAGCGTTCGTCTTCGATTAGGTCAGATCTTTTAGGATTCTTACAATGGTGTCAAATAAAGGACTACATAGGAAAAGCCTCGAGAACAAGACACAGCATTTTAAGAATCCGGAAATTTCAGGAGGAAATTCAATTTAGGAGTTACGTAGAAATATTCTTTATTTCCCCCCAGAAAAGATCAGGCTATCATTTATGCATGTACATTATTATATTGATGGTTAATTAACAGTGTCAATGTTCATACGTTCACATATGTAAAATATCTGATATATTTAATCCGATCGTACTAACCTAGAAATAAACATCATATTTTTTCCAGAAAGGATCCGGCTACCATTTAGACTTGATCGTGGTTGGTGTCCTGGTTATAATCCTCTCCATACTTGGTTTACCCTGGTACGTTGCGGCCACCGTCACGGCTCTGGCACATATCATGAGTTTAAAGAAAGTTTCAGAATGCACGGCTCCCGGAGAGAGACCGGTTTTCCTTGGAGTGAGGTAAATACAGTTAATCCGTCATAATATGCCAGTCCACCCGAGTATCGACCCGGATCAGCTCAAGCATGCCGCACAGGTCAACCCGGATAGACACTTTTCGCCTCTTGTGGTTTTTCTGTTTCAGGAATCATGATTCTATGTTTCTATCCCCCTGACACGGAACGTGTCAGCTAAGATAAGCCTGCGCGGACTGCGCAGGTTAATCAGGGTCGATACATTACGCAGAGTCCATAATGCTGATTTTCTCGTGGAACGGCTCATGTGTGTTTTACCCTTACATATGTAACTATAACAGTTTTATTCGGAATTAACATGTTGACCGATTTTGGGATCATAAAAGTAAATAATTCACGCATACAATCGCAGCTTCTTACCGTTCGACTGCTGGAAACGGAATAAAGCCTGTGAAACCAGTATAGAGCCACATTAGCCAGCGATTCCACACCGTCTGACCATGCTCTATACTATTGACTTCTCAACTCAACAGTTTTATCTTGATAGTCAAATAATTGATATAAACCTTTTCAAATGCAATGCTGGTAATATATACTCAGTACATCTAGAAACGCTACACTTGGTCTACAGACAATCTTTTTTTAACCTGATAATTGACAATAAAACTACACGTATGTGATGTTATTTTATTCCTTTATCAATACACCTGTAACAGTCCAGCTACCAGTAGGTGCGATCGCACGGTGTTTGGTGGATAGCGCGGCTGAAAAATAACGGAAAACATTTCATTCAAGAACAAAATTAACATTTTTCAGAATCGTGGTTTTAAGTGAATAAGTAAAATATCGATTAAATGATGATGGATTACTTACCCATGACGTCCAACCAGTTGTCTAGCAGTGTCTGCAGCAGTTGTGAACCTGTCCCGGAGGTGGTTGCGTGTCTCCAGACGACAAATGGTCGACGCATTGCAATTAAACAATCGCGCAACCTCCCGTTTTGACGTACCCGCCACAAGCATCCTAATGGCCTGACCTCGTTCATGTTCGGTTAATCGCGGCATCGTTATAACGAAACCTATGACACTTCTATCGTGATTTTCCTTTCATAAGCAAACCTTACAAATGGTTCGATGCAATCTATACCAAAATTTACCATGCGTAAAAGTTGCACGTGGAATTCGTGCTGTTTGCTTTTGTATTGAAGCGAGGGATTTAAATGACAAATATCGATAACATTTGGATAATGGTCAGGTTTCTACACGATTTTACAATAGTACTACACTAAATTCAAATATATATGTACAAGGAAAGTATGAAAATATCGAGGGTAAAAACGTTGAGTTTCTAGATGTACTGAGTATACATTTAAAGTAGCTTTAATTTTAAACACTTCAGTATAAAACGAGTAAAGTTATACACGACAGACGGTTTGCGTTCGGCGGATACATTACATTATTGTTACCCTTACTCACAACAACTAACACTCTTCAGAGCGACTCCTGCGTTAGGTTGATTGATTCGGTTTTAGGTCATTTTCAACATTATTTCAATCATATCACGGCGGCCAGTTCAACTAATAATGTGTTTTTCTGGCTTTCTCAGACCAGTACTCAACACACCATTCCTTCCAAGCAAATGAGTGCTTTTTCACATAGACTGTTAGGCCATTGGTTGAAGACGAATGACGTTTGTCACAGTGACTTTTGTCAAACGTCGGAAAGAATATTGGCCGAGCTCGAGTTCGAACGCAGAACCCGTGCGTTGGCAGCTCGTTTCGCTACCGACTGAGCTACCGGGGCTGGGCTAAATGCGTTCGGTAAATCTTAATGCACCCCTTTTCATACAGCTCTTCCATGATATTTTAAACATTAATTCCCAAGTCATCATGTATGTATACATCTTGCTGTCTCTTTCTATTTATAGAGAACAGCGTGTGACGGCTCTGTTGGTCGGTATATTCAGCGGCATGGCCGTGTTCTTCACGTCTGTGTTACGGGTAAGACTGTTTCTTTCAATGTTGGCAAGGTTGTGAGCAGTAATATATTATGATGTATTTGGTGTCTCATTGTCAAACAGCGTTTAACCCTTTCCCACATGAAGACGCATTTTGACGCAAAAGCAGCAGACGATTTTGCTCATGATGAGCAAGTTCTCCTGTGGCTACAATGTGTTCAACTTTATTTAACAATTAAGCTATCCTTATGGAGTTTTTTCGTCTCTTTGTCACTATGTTTTTTAAGTCGTCTGCTGCAGATTTGCTATATGTGTAAAAGGGTTAAGACAATTCACACTGTAAAAGAATGCTAACATAATACGACTTTTTTCATTTGTTAGAAAACCTGGCAAGGCATTGCTTCATGACGATTGCTTTATTTCGTTTTTTAAAAGACAAATACTTTGTTAAAGTTAATGTTCATTGATACCAACATGATTTGTTTATCCTTCATAACACGTCTATCTGTTAGGGATAGAGCCGGGAAGCTATCTAACAAGGGATTGGGAGTTCTTATCCCGGCTCGGCGCTAAATGTTTTCCAATGTTCTAGGGACAAGTGTCACAAATGGTCTGAATATCCTAGGGAAAGGTAGCAAAGGATCTGGGATAAATCGTGTGTGGAGTGCTGGTGCGAGAACGCTAGTAAACACACCTTTTGTGTTGACCTCTTAGCCGTTCTATTAAGGAAATACGGTAGATACCCATGTTTCACTCAACAAACAAGATCGAAGTTCGATAAATTGTCAATTTTCTCACACGCAGAAAAGCACAGTACATAGCCTAGTAACGCTACTGCAACACAATAGGCCGTCATAGATATATACCTATTATAGCTTTTAGAAAAAAGAGACAAATTGTAGATATCTAACTATTTTCAATATTGAAATCACATATCAACATGAAATAAAATGAATGAAAGGCTCGTCAATTTGTCACTACTCTCATGGCGTGAAGATATAATTCCATGAATTTTAACCCTTTCCCACATACAACAAATCTGCGGTAGTTGACCTTGAAAACATAGTGACAAAAACCTGACAAATCTCCATAAAAGATAGCTTAATAATAATTATTGTTAAATAAATTTGAAAACATTGTGGCCAAAGGAGAAATTGTTCATCGTGAGCATTTTCACCAATGGCTGCAATGTTTCAAAAGTCGTCTGCTGCTATTGCTATTGCTTCAAAATGCGTCTGCAGGTGGGAAAGGATAATCATCTTTCAATAATGTCGCCTTATCATAGTTGGACCTTTTTAATCCGTAGTATTGCTTTTTCGCATGATTGTATACATGCATTTTAGCTGGAAGATGTGCAGGTCATACGCACGAAGTACATGTAATTTCATGTCTTTCACTTGATGCAAACACGTTATTGACATTTATTTCCAGTTCATCCCTATGCCTGTCCTGTATGGAGTGTTCCTGTTTATGGGCGTGGCGCCACTCGGTGGAATGCAGGTTTGTTTTAACATGGCTTTTACCCAAACCTCTAAATAAAGGACTTGTTTATTAAATTCAGAATATGACCTCTAAAGCATATACTGTTGGAAGAATCGTATCTATTGTACAATTATTTTTAATCCCACAAAGAAGGTCGACGTTGAGTTAATAGAGAAATATCGTTCAGCAAAGACACGTTTATTCGCCTTTAATGTAACCTTTATTTATAACAACGCTTTTGGACAATACTCGTGTAGCAGGGTTCATGATAATCCAATATTGTGTGACCGGGTTATCGGCGATTAATTATTATAGCATAGATAATGACATCAGACAATATTCTGAGACATGATTATAATTGTTATGGTAACTATTTACATCAGCCAATAATGTGGGACCTGGGTCCCATTCCACCAACATTACTTAGCGCTAAGTATGACTTACCTTCTTAAAAGCATCTTTAGTCATTTTTGTTTCCCTAATATTTTGTTAAACATGAATGGTGCAATGTATTTAAGTAAATGGCTAATTTACCTTGCTGACAAACCATACGTGTTAAGAAATGAAAATGTTTGATGATGAAATACGCTCTTAAGTATTTAAGTATTACTTAGCCTTAAGTAAGGTTGGTGGTATGAGACCCTGAGTATAGTCGATTGTTTATTTTAATATAAATATAAAGATCAGTCACAATATTGTGTCCATTATAGAATTTCATAAAAACTCTATTCATATGTTTTATATCATCAATTATCAATACTTCATTTTTAAACTTGTATCGATTTATGTCAAGTGAATCATAGGCCATTTGTATGGCTGTGTAGTCCGCTAAATATTTAATGATTGATTGATTGATTGATTGATTGATTGTGGTTAAACGCCGTTTTAAAAAAATCTGTCATATCACATAGACTGTTAGCCAATTGGTGAAAAAAGAATGACGTTTGTCACAGTGACTTTTGTCAAACGTCGGAAAAAAAGTTGGCCGATCTAGGGTTCGACCTCAAAACCAATGGATTGACAACCCGCGTCGCTACCGACTGAGCTACCGTAAATATTATAAATAAGCACACTCATTGCCTACACATGTGAATGTTAAACTTTGATATCAATCGTTAGTATATTATTACGTGATACTACTTGTATTACTACTATCTATCTATTTCCAGCTCATCCAGAGAATCATGATAGTGTTTATGCCAGCGAAATATCAACCCGAATATTCGTATATCCGTAAGGTTCCTATCAAACGTGTACACATCTTTACGGCCGTACAGACGCTTTGTTTAGTTCTATTGTGGGTCATCAAAAGCGTCCAATCGATCTCGATAGGATTCCCTCTCATGGTTTGTATATCATTCATAGATCCGAGATCGTATTTTAAGCCACGCCCATCGTCATGCATCACCAATAAACCAACAATGTATCGTTAAAAACTACCCGGTTCTTATGCATTACACATGGCTTATGTGTTGTCCACACCATTTTAAAAATTATTTAAAGAAACATCACGAGGACTGTGCCTGACATTTACTTTGCTACCGTTTTAAGTACGGACAATCAGACAACATAATTAACAACAATACACCAATCAGATTACAGGGAACGGAGTATTGACAACAACGCAGTCAATCAGATCGTACTCGAGCTTACTGTTTTAATCAATAAAACAACATTGCCCTCTCGGAGTGTTCAGTCAAGGACATGGCATCATCATTTTTCTGTTACATGTGGTTTATGAGTAGCCTTCTCCTGTCACTCAGTCGGTGGCGACGCATGCTGTCAATCTATGGATTGTAAGAGTGAACCCCGATTTAGCCAACATGTTTTCCTATGTTTCACAACATTCGATGCGACAATCGTCATTCGTCTACCACCAATGGCCAAAAAAACTATTTGAAAAAGCATTCAATCGCATGACATTATTGTTGTGGTGTGAACTGTCCGTCTTATATGACTGAACAATTGTTCTAAACGGCTTTAAACCAATATTAATTATCCAATAAACATGAAAGGGAATAAACCCAAGTTGCCAACGTTGCGGAAAAAAAGCCAACAAGGGTACCATTAAACAGACTGTTCGGATTAGTCGTTTGTTACAAACATGCTTTTGTCGTATAGTGTCCATATCAATCGTCTATTAAGTAAGCGTTTATCAGCTATTCCTGACTAGATTCCATTCAATTGAACGCTTCTATAAATGTACTATTATCCATTACGCAGGTACTGTTCATATGTTTCATAAGAAAAGGCTTGGATAAAGTTTTCACTCAGAGAGAACTGAAATGGATTGACGACATTCTACCAGCTACTGAAGATCCACAGAGTGAGGAAGACACGGACAGTACAGACAGTATACCACCCCCGCCACTTAAAACCTCCCCTCCTATTAGAATCCAGGTATTTAAATTGAAGCTAAGTTTGGACAAGAATTAATATATTACAAGTTTGTTAAACTTGTAACTGTGTATGACTCGCTGTATTATAACGTCATTGTCTCATTCATATGACCTCCTACCTACGGGTTACATTGGTTTGTATGTCATTTTTTAGGGTATTAATAGGGATCTTACTATGAGTCCTACATATTTGTCAAAGTATTTGTTAAATGGTACGGTAAGCTAGACATAATTTACCACTTTCATTTAATGTGTCATTTTTCCTTTTCGACTACAATTGCAAATATAATGGATGATATCATATCCATGTACATTTACTCAAATGAATGTATTTAATTTGGTTCGCTCGGGACTCGTGAATGTATTTGGCTAGTAACACTGATCTATTAAAATATTCTAGATTGACGAACCGACAATGGACTCCCGATCATCAACACAAATATCGTGTGCTCAAAATAATCCCACAATTCAAGTCGACACGGCAGTACAAGATACGAACATCGATGCAGAAACCCTGGAACCACTAAAAAATGTGCTCATACCTAGAATGTCATTGACCTTCATGCTTCGCAGTGACCTTGAACAGTTAAAGGCGAATGCACCGGTAGAACTTCGCGTTGACAGGCGTAAATCATTGGCGCTGGCAGTTGAACGGAAGAAATCTGTGCAGGAAGGTCGACCTATACTTAACCCTCATAGAAAGATATCCGGACATTCTCTATTGGATGGTCGTCGGTCACATGACGGGAGCCTACTTGATTTGTACCATACCACTACGCCTTCTTCTATCGAAGAACATAATAAACTTAACAGATTATTGTCAATGCCAGCCACGATTGCAGATGAGGACGAATCGGATGAAGACGCCTCA
This sequence comes from Serripes groenlandicus, assembly GCA_031761405.1. Lineage (NCBI taxonomy): Eukaryota > Metazoa > Mollusca > Bivalvia > Cardiida > Cardiidae > Serripes > Serripes groenlandicus. The sequence continues at coordinate 83,344 of JASEVX010000198.1, forward strand.
AAATAAATTACTTAACGTGCTCGTTCTACTGTCGTTCACCGAAACAAATTGTTCCATTATTTAGAGTGTTATCTGAAGATGCATTTTTCAAACAGACGATTGAAGTAATTCATATAACATTCGTTCGTTATATCGAGGGCTTGGCGTGAAACGGTTGTAACTAAAAACCTATTTTGTAAACCCTTGTTTAGGGGCAATTTTGACCCTTTGTAAACAATGCAAATTTAGATGCCATTGCTCAGAACGAGCAATGGCACCTAAATTTCCATTGTTTACCAAGAAAATTGAGATAACGCTTATAAAGACTTTATGGCGAGGTGATAAACCTTGGTAAAAAAAATAGCAATTTAGTTACAACCGTTTCACACTAAGCCCTCGATATCAGAATGCCCTCATGAGTTTAGCTGTCCACTGTAGCATGTAGTTAACGTGTAACTTACGAACGATATTGACGATTTGGAGTAACAAAACTCTCTGTACAGAAAGTTCACTCTACTATTTCCACATCTCTCATCAAAAGTAGTATATTCAAATTTAAGTTTATGTGTTTACATTGATGTCGAAGAAAGCTTTCAGTTAAGATACTTCACTACTATTCCAGCCGTATTTGTTGAATTATTCTAAATGTAGAAGTCTAAAATGTTAACTCAAATCCTTTCATATATCTCCACAGACTTCATACACATCATTTAACATATCTCTTCATAGTTTATTCAAATGATTTCATATTTGATCATATAATTTACTACATAATATTCACATTTCTTATTACCAGGCTACATTCCAGGAAAATTTTAACATTCCAAATTTGAATGATTTAAATATAATTTTATAAGATAGATTACATTGTTTATTTTTCGATGGATGATTTAAATTGCATCGGATACTCTTCAGGCTTTTCATTTTCACGAGTAGACTTGTTGAAATAGATAGCATCGAGATGATTTTAATTGTCATCATTCACCAAAATAAATTAATGTTACTTTCATTCCATACGTTTTAGTGGATCATGTGGCGTGTTCAATCAAATCCCTGTGGCACAATCCAATGGATGAGAACGGAATGTGATTTATAATTTCTTTTTAAAAAAAATTATAATTGTTCATGTAGCCAATCATATTCATTGTTATATGTAAAATAATTGTTAATAAAGTACTTTTAATTAATAACACAGTCATTCGCCATATATTTATTGGGTTTATCCATAAACGACGTAATAGCTTCAAATATGTCTTTAGAGTTCAGTCGAAATTGTCCGATGTTTATGGATAGCGAATTACATAATACTTTATTATATTTATTTGTATATGAATTCAAAGTGTGTACATTTAAATTGAGAGGCGCCCTGTGATTACCAAATGTATGGCGTTTTCGACAAGTGAATACCCATATCATACTCAGCATCCTTGCTGTCAGACCTGCTAGCTGTACACTGTATTCCGATTAGTAATATAATGTGTCAAGTAACTGCCGTGAAGCAGTATCAATTTGTAACCTTAACTTGAACAAGAAGGATTGCGCTTGGTTCTGGCCAACTTCGGTACCTAGGCTATTCATAAAATATATGATACCCTGGGCAAATTGGCTAGCGAAACTTCCCAAAGCATGCACCAGGATTTCCTGCGTAATTGCAGTGGAATTTTCGTATCGCATGAGATTTGCATCATGCGGCTAATCAAGCTGCTGCATTTCACCTCATCAATGATTTATGAGTACGAAGTTTTAACAGCCAATTTGCCCAGGATATCATACATCTTATGAATAGCCTGGGTACCGAGAATGGGTTTTGGCATAGCACAGCTTAGTTAGTAAAGGTGTCTAAACACTTAGTTTTGTATGCGGCGTACTTAAGTAACCTAGTACGTTATGCATATATCAACATCGCGACTGGATTGTTTACCTCTCCTTATATGTTGCTGTTGCATATATAGGAAATTTACTTATACTCTACAGCGGACCAACACATTTTGATGTTTAGAATCAATTAAAAAAAAAATGAAGCAAACTGCTTTCAGATTTAGAAAGGTTTAACCGGTTGGCCCAAAACAATATTGTCTCTATAGCTTTTTGGTTGCTTGACTATGTGCAAAGGGCAACGCTAATCATGATTGGTGTATGTCCAGTGGAAGGGTCAACTAAACACTTGTTTACCGGGTAGTATAGACAGTTAGTTACATCTGTAGTGGAAAGACTCGCTTGTGTCAACATCTTTTCCTTAATTGGAAAGTATATTTGAAACATCTAGTGGTAAATATTGCACAGATGATAATGCTTAACGTTTACAAGATGAAATCAAAGTGCTGAAGGCACCGTAGCTGTGTGTGTGTTTCAAAATGAAAGAGGTGTTATAGATCACAATAATTACCAAAGAGCACTGAGTTCTCAGGTGAGCTAAGGAAATAACAAATGCTTTACCCCGATACCTGTTTGATTGTTACAGTAATGTTTTACATCAATCTAACAAACAAGAAGCTAAGAGGGTTAAAATTGCCCCACTTTCATAGGCAAATATAACATGTCAAGCGACTATCTTGTCGACCAATGACAATGATATGGAGGAATCTGTTAAGGGGGCACATAAGAAACATTTCTACGAAATTATTTGATCAATCAGCCACATTCTTTCTGAGGAAGTTTTCTTAAACTTGTTACTACAGCCATATAAGGCAACACAGTCCCCTTCCCTTATGACGGCCATGATTCTCGACCAATCAACGAGACTTGAAGGAATATTATAGATGGTCACCCAATGACAAGTTCTACAAATGTATGTATAAAATGGAGTCATACATTTGGACGAGATTTTTAAGGTTATTACTATAGCCACATTGGGCAAAACAGACCCGACCCCTGTCGATTTCTTTTACCAATTATCACGTCTTGAAGGAATATGTCCTTTGAACATTTCTACAAAATAATTGGAAAATTGCCTTCATACTTTTGGATTGTTAGTATTTGTATTATCGCTATATAAGGTAAAAGAGTCCCCCGTGCAGGCAATGTTTTTTTAATTATCAATATAGATTCGAAGAATCATATATATGATCACCCAAAAAACATTTCTACACAATTATTTGAAAGACGGCCAACCACTATGTAAGGTGAAGTTTATTTAAGGTTTCAATATAGCCATATAAGGCAAAACAGCCACTGCTCCCGTCTCGCCCCTGGCGGCAACGTTTTTTGGCCCATCAACATGGCTTGAACTAATCTGATAACAGGTCACCCAAGGAACATTATTTGAAAAACGGCCAACTAATTTTATAGGAGGAATATGTTTTGTTTTTCAGATTAATTGATTAATTGATTGGGATTTAACGCCGTTTTAAATAAAATCAGTCATATCACGGCGACCAGTTCACCTACTCATGCGTTTCCTGGTTTTCCCACTCCAGTACACCACACAACATACTTTCCGAGAAACTGGCTACTTTTCCACATAGACTGTTAAACAGCCCATTGCTGAAAGACGAATGACGCAGGTCACAGTGACTTTTGTCAAACGAACAAAATGCATTCAGATGCAATGGAAACGAGAATGATGCATTGATACCAACAAATGAATCAATTTAGGACAGGACATTGATAGGAAGCTTCCCAATTTGATATAGAGAAGAAGTCGTTTGCAGCCAACAATTAACGCACGATCGCACGACCGACAATTTTCAATGACAAAGCTTGACTGGCTTTCAGCCAGTCGAGCTAAAATGAAGAAACTATGTCCAATATTAAAAATCAAAGAAAATACATATACCATCAAGCTGCAGCTGACAACTGTGATAACAACTTGACAAAATTATGGAACATCTTTGTGAATAAAAGAATAATATTTTCATAGATTTGAAATGTTTGGCAAAAGGAAAAAATAGCTCAATATGTTCAATTTATCATTTTATTACAAATATTTCAAAAGTCGAGTGCTATAGATGCGTCGTATATGCGAAAAGGTTAAATTGTAGCATAGCTTTGTTGTTTGTATTTAATTCACACGCGAAAGAAAGAACTACATCCACAGTTTACAAATTTTAGAAATTTGAGGGGTACTTCGGTTCTTTAAGTAGCGTTTTCTTGTCAGAAAACGGCTAGCAAAGTTAGGCGTGATTACTTCACACTCAACTAAAGATTCCCTGAAAAAAGAAGAAATTAAATTATACGGGTTTAACAATTTGACTATTTATTATTTGAACTTAAATCTTAAATAGTCCCGTTTGCGTGTGATCTGGTTCAACTTTATTTGCAATAAGAAAAGCTTTTGTTACTTATTACATTGCCTGTGTCAATACGATTATATTTGTGCTTAAATATTGCATTTCATTGATGACAAACCCACTAGTTTAAACGGGTAGACTTAGGCATTTTGCAAATATACGTGTTGACCGCAACAATGAATACAACGACTACACACCAGATTAAGACAAAGCGTGTTCGACAAACAGATAACCTACGACGAAGTAGCCCCTATTCTACGTGCACATAGTGTTTGATTTATTACATGTATAATGGTAATATTGTCCTACGTGCATGCCACATATATATAGGATATTCTTTATTTAATATTTGACGACTTACAGACGCATTTAAAATTCAAATTTCTCCTCATTCCACAATGTCTTTATCCAAACGCAATGATTATAAATTCACGTATAGACATTTTCCTTATGTTTGTCTCTATATTTTCAAAAGTCGTCTGTTGATGATTTATTGTATTTCAGAACGTGTTCAAGCGTTAAGTTTTCATATCAAAAGTGTACACAATAATAACAGTACCCACATAATTGAAGCTATCAGTTAATAAAAGTTCAACAAAACGAATATTATATTGCGTTCAATAGCAAGTTAGTCCGCCCTTTTGTGATGCTTCTTGGTGGCGTACCACCAGATGAAAAGTTGTTAGAACTCACGACCGTACGTATAATACAAAAGTCCTTAACATACTGCTCAAGGACGAAGTAGAACAGTGGGACTACATCTGAGCCCTCCCGCGAGAAAACCAACATTGCGTAAAGGGTCGACCCGGATCAGCATAAGCATGCTGCGAAGGCTAACCTGGAGAGACACTTTTCGCTGCTTGTGTATTTTCTGTTTCAGGTATCATTACTCCCTACATCTATCCCCCTGAGACGAAATATGTCGGCCCCAATCAGTATGCGCGGACTGCGTAGGCTTATCTGGGTCGATACATTAAGCAGAGTCAATACTGTTGGTTTTCGCGCGGGACGGCTCACATATATATACAATTAACTGCGCCATACTTATAGTTTGACAGATACCAGTGAATTCAGAATAGATTGTTGTGTTGTACAGGCTTAAACATCCGAGGATGACGTTCAACAAATGTATTTACACAGTTCGAATTGAGAAACTGAGAAACTATGTTGTCGTCTTTCTGCGTAAACGTATCACTATGTTTAACATATAATATAAACTGATAGGTCTCTCAGAAGGAAACATAATACATAAGATTGGAGTAAACATGTGTTGTTGAACGATTGGATTATATTAAGCTTGATTTTTGTATATTTGCCATAAGTTAATAAGTAATTCGCAAAAACCAGCGTATTTAAATCAAAGCATTCCATACTTCAAATTCACAAATCGTAAGAAATTCATAATCCAGTATAGTAATGTGTATATATCGAATGGTAACAGGTGCTATCAGTTGTACAGTTCCATGTGGTCCAAACACTCCGGGAATGTGTACTAACTCACCCATAAGGTCCAGAGTCTGTCCAAATGATATCCACAAGTCGTGTAGTCTTTCCGCTGAAAATGCATAAGAAATGTTGTCTTCTGACAAATAATTCGAAGTGAATGAACGCTAGTTGTTCACCAAAAAAACCTTAACAATATATCAAACCGGAGGGGCAATAAATCGATAGAAATCCACACACGGCTGATTTCCATTAGCAAATAATATATTCCAGATTTGCTATCAATCATATGAATAATGGACATTCCTTCAATTTAATGCATCCTCGCAAGGTGAAGGATGCTTAATCCACTATATGTAATTGTGTATGTGCATGTCATTGAAATCTGATGACACTGCATAATGCATCTTCTCGAAATAATCCTTTACAACTGAACATTCTACACAATTGGGACATTCGGTAGTCACCGCTGTTGTTATTCGTTTAGTGATTATATAAATTACAATTTGATTGGTTGACGCAAATATGAATCTAAGACGACCTGTTAAAGGCAGTCATCAGATGTAACCGTATGATTTCTACTGCAAAGAATATTAGGTCTGGTATTCAGGAGTTTTTATAATGAGCAATGCGAATGTGATACGATGGGAGCTCATACACTTACCGCAACAGTCACCCCTGTTAACAATAAACATGTGGGTTATAGTGAATAGTTGTCCTAGATCAATCACCATGTAGGGGTCTGTTGATAAAGGCGTAGAAGCACACGGCCAAATGAAGCTTCGGTCACCGTCAACCAATAGTGTCCCCGGGGATACGCTGCTGTGTACACCACTCATCGACACGGTTTTACCTAGGGCCACGTTCACGTAATTTGCCACTGGAGTTGTTGGATCAACTGTATCTGAAATAATTTAAGGAATCATGAAAAGACGGATTCTAAATATTCCATAAACAGTATCCATTGATAAATGCTTTGAGTTGTGAATTTCTACATTGTATTGACTAGTTAGTGTCACCGGGGGATATTTTCGCTTCATCAAAACACCGTATTATTTGACTATATTTTATTTATCATTTTGTACTTATATTCATTTAACTATCATCTGTCCATCTTCTATTTCTAACTTCTATAATATAAACATTGTCATTTCACAATGACTTTTAAGGCATAAGTTCTTAAAACTCAGTTCCAATGATTTGTCTAAATTTCCCAACTTATTTCCTTAATTTCCAATTTATTCATAATCTATACCAGTAGTCGAAAGATCCTAAATTCTTACTATATTTTCCAAAGTTCTTAGTCTCTAAATGTGCCCAAAAGTTCCGAAACTCAATCTTCTTCTTTACTAATTTCTTTTTCCTTTTAAGGAGACATGTGACAAGTTGGTCCCATGACTCCGCCCAAAATATTCTTTCCAATAATTGTCTTACTTACATATTTTACAACATACAAACTGATGAATAAATAAGCAATCTACAATCTCGTTCTTCATATATTTTCTGGCTTTTTCCGCATTTTCTCATACAACCATTAAACATCAAAGTAAAGTAGCACACACTTATCAATTGTTACCATACCTTAACATCAGATCACATACTGACAACAGTCCTACTTGATTAGTCCACAGATAATCTCATTAACATAAACATGTACCAGATGCCAGACACCATACTGACTTTTCAAGACATACTTCATTACATAATTCAATAGGAATATTTTCTAAATAATTGCTAATCAGCTTAAACTAACAGCTTTTCAGACTAAGAGAACACAAGAAGAAATGTCCCGAGTGAAGTCAAGTCTTCAAGAGACAGACATATCGGGTGTAATTACGCCAAAAAAGGAGGTTTGAACAATTTTACCCAAAGACTTGATTGGAGACATATATCCATGGCCGAGACGGATTATATGGGCATGTCTTGTGCAGTGTGCTCAGAAAAACATTTTAAAAAATGTTTCTACGAGTGAAAAAGGATGTGACAATTATCGAAAATGAATATTAACTTGCATGTCAGAATCACAGCGATGCTTTAAAGGAATCCTTCCTGCGGCAAAACATGATTCATGTAAGTATAAAAACATCTTCTAAAACAGTTCAATCTTAAGAATAGGAAAATGCTTGATTGATTTGAATTTCAAGGCGTTGTGACAAGAAGTATAATTGCAAGGAAACGCTGTCGTATGACTGACATATTGGTAAAATAGGCCTGAAACACTGGCGAATTACCAAGGAAATGCTGTGATATGACTGAAATAGTGTTAAAATAGGCCTAAAACACTGGTGAATTACCAAGGAAACGCTGTGATATGACTGACATATTGTTGAAATAAGCCTAAAACACTGGTGAATTACCAAGGAAACGCTGTGATATGACTGACATATTGTTGAAATAGGCCTAAAACACTGGTGAATTACCAAGGAAACGCTGTGATATGACTGACATATTGTTGAAATAGGCCTAAAACACTGGTTATTTACCAAGGAAACGCTGTGATATAACTAGAGGCCTAAACACTGGCGAATTACCAAGAAAAACGCTGTGATATGACTGAAATATCATCGGCATTCTGAAAGCGTTCGGAAAGGGTTCGTCATGTTCTATGTCCATTCGGGGTGTTCGGTAAGGATACGGAACATACTGTGCATTCTGGAAGTGCACGAGCAGTTCGGCAATTGTTCTGAAAGAACACTGAAAGGGTTCTGGCTATTCGTTATACGTTCGGCGGCATAAATGAAAACAAATCCGGAAAGGATACTGAAAACGTTTGGAAAGCATTCGTCATGTTCTATGTCATTTCGGGGTGTTCAGAAAGCATACGGAAAACATACTGAACCCAGCTCCTCCAAATGTTCATTCCGAATGCACCAACAACTAAACGCATGCTTCTCGAACGTTTTCCGTTCATGCCTTACGCTCCTAGAATGCCTCCCGAATACTTTCCGAATACACATGAAAATTGTTATATGCACAACACATTTTTGGAGCTACTGAATGCCGTTCCGTATGCATCCGTACGGAGCCGAACATCCAGTATGCCCCTAGAAAACACCGAATGCTTCCAGAATGTTATCCGTTCGCTGCCCCGAACACACACATTCCTATTCGGAAAACAAACGGAATGGCATTCAGCCCAATTTGATCTGGCCATAAAACGATTACAAGATATTAACAAATATCGATTGTTTGAACAGGTTTTAATTGGAAATTCTTTCAAGGTAATCATGCGTGTCTTATCTGCGGAAACATACTATCATATGAGATTTGATAAATGGTAGTTGGTGCATATAAACAGATCATATCAGTCAACATATTTCGAATTAAATATGCATGGAAACAGAAATGGATGGGCGGGTAGAAGTGTAATAAACTGCACCACTGTCTTCCACGTAGTAGTCTTCCGGAGTAACGATTAACGCATGTTAAGGCAAGAGTTTTATTATTTTATAAATATCGTTTTCAACAGGGGTTTTCCCCTTATTATATGTAGTCAAGATATGTGTATAAGGGGATGCTTATACTGCCTAGGCAATTAAAGTAAGTAAGTAAATATTTTATTAAAGTAACATGTGTATAACATATAATAAAACATAATACAAAGTTTGCTGGAAAAACACCCGGCCCGATGGGCCTATATGTCACATGTATAAAACGGTAATGTCTATGTACTTAAGTTTATGTATACTTATCAGTGTGTGGTTCATGGAGTCTATATACATTATATACATACATGTATATACACATCCATATTGGAAAATGCTTAAAGGTGTCCAAAAAAAAGTATGTAATGCAAATACACACAATTTTGCTAGATATTTTAAGTCAATAAATGACCCTAATTGTGTGTTTGTTCAACCTGATGAAGATGTATTCCTTTTTAGTGAAAGATATGTTAATGGGGAATTTCAATGTATGTTTGAAGAACTAAGTGTCAATATACAGATAAATGAGCTTTTAAAGGCTTGTAAAGAATTCAACACAGGGAAATCAGTGTTTAACTAAATGATTTGATAAACTTATAACTGCAGGTCATCTCCTGAAAGGTGGTCAGAAGGATTTGTTGTACCACTTTATAAGAAAGTAGATGTAAATGATCCGGGAAATTATAGAGGCATTACAATTGTAAGCACACTTGGGAAATTGTTTACTAAAGATCTAAATAACAGTATGACAAAATGGGCTGAAAATTATAATGTGTATGTTGAGGCACAAGCCGGATTCAGGGAAATATGAGTACAGTTGATCATATATTTATACTTCATGGCATGATTAATCATTTGTTAAACAAGAATAACAAATTGTTTACAGTGTTTGTAGACTTTACTAAAGCTTTTGATTTCAGAGTAAGGGACATTTTATGGTATAAGCTTATAAACTTAGGGTTACGTGATAAAATGTTGGATATCATTAAATCAATTCATGAAAAGTATAAAACTACATGCAAAGTAAAAAGTAATAATGAATTAAGTGAAAGTTGTGTTTGTTCAGTAGGTGTAAGACAATGGGAAAGCCTATCTCTTTTCTTATTGTCTATGTATCTGAATGACAATGCGAAAGATTTCATTATAAAGTGTTTTGATGGCATTGATATTGGAATGTTGAAATTATTTTTACTGTTATATGCAGATGATATCGTTTCGCTTTCTTAAAGTGAAACTGGGTTAAAAAAAAAGGTTAGGATATACTGGAAGAAAGTTAACGTAAATAAAACTAAAGTATTAATTGTCAGAAAGGGTAGAATAAGGCAAAATATGAAGTTCAAATATAAAGAAGAATGTCTAGATATAGTTGAAAGTTTCAGGTATCTTGGTGGGTTTTTTTTACAGTAGGGGGATCCTTAATACCACATTGGCCAAGCATTGAAGTCTGTTTGTATGCTTAAATTCTATATGGTGAAAATCCCTAGTATGACTATTTCCCGTACATTTGAATTGTTTGATAAACTTATAGAACCAATATTATCTTATGGGTGTGAGGTATAGGGTATGCATGAGGCAGTTAGATTAGAACACAGATTCATTTACAATTCTGCAAACAAATACTTGGGTTAAGGTCACAAACTCAAAATACTTTTGTTTGTGGAGAACTTGGTAGATATCCACGCAAACTTAAAAGGGTAATTAGAGTAGCAAGAATCGGCCCTTTGAAATTGTGAAATCATTTATATATTTATGAACCTTATGAGAAACGTAGGAAGTTATCCCCCGACACTCTTTCTACCTTTCCCGTAACCTCTCTTAAGTCTGGTCCTATTTAGTTTAAACACGTTCTCATAATGTTTAACCATTAGTTAAATCTCCAACGAAAAGAAAATTAGGGCCGTGACGAAGGTTTCAAAGTTTTGTCTTGTTTCACTTTTAGATATAATTGTATACACAATATTTATCGAACATATAAATGTTTTGTCAGACACGAGAAGATACCCACTTCCGGTATAAATAATAGCTGTCATATGCTATATATATTTAAACAGACTCGATCATCATTGAAATATGTTAAAATTGATAAACAAATGTGTTGCGGATAATGTATTATGAACAACAACAAAGGTAAAATTTCAATCTAAGAGGGTACATACATGTATTGTAATATGCTTATATATGTATTAAGAGTGTATCTCATACTAGTTGAAATAAACATCAAATTCTATACTAAGACATTGTTTGTTTGATATCGAAAGATTTCGGAAAAACACATATGTTAATTAGTATTTTGATTAACACGTTCATTGCGTAATGTAAATGCTTTGCATATAAAAATGCCTAAATTTATAGTTACAACTTTGCTTGGAGAATTAAATAATGTCACAAGTTTATGCATATTTTGTAATATATTGTTTTGTTATATCAACATAAACATCGCATTCTAAAACAAAGTGGTATTCGTCCTCAGGCAAGGAACATGATTTGCAAACACTGTCATTAACTGGTGTAGGGTAAGGTCTATATCATCTATCTCTTTTACAGGTAATATTACCACTCACTGCCTATCTCGTATGTTTTGAAATATGTTGTAATGTTGCAACCACGTATCATGCTCCTTCCTATAAATAAGACGTAGCACGGATGCAAAACAAAACCTGTGTAACCTGAAACATTCTTAACAATAGTGAGATTAATATAACATGCATGTTCGAAAAGCCTTTACCGAAACAAAAAGTAAAGGTCACATTAACATACAGCCTTCAAATACAACTGGCAGACGACATAATGTCAACATGAACAAAGTAATGAAACAGTCAGCAAATCACCCAATCATTCAGTGCATCAATCAGCCAGTCACTCAACTGAACAACCAATACATCGTCAATCATCCGAATGAATGAATAAACGGATAAGTAAATGAATGATTGATTGAATGAATGATTGAATGAACGAATGATTGAATGAACGAATGATTGAATGAACGAATGATTGAATGAACGAATGATTGAATGAACGAATGATTGAATGAACGTATGATTAAAAGAACGAATGAACGAACGAAAGAGGGAAATAATGAATGAATAATCGAATGAATTAACTAGCCAATTTAAAACCATCTAATAACTTTAACATATCAATCAATCATTCACAATCAAACAATAAATACATCAATCAATCATGTATGTCTTCATCGGTGATTATATATAGAACTCCTCCTATGGCAAATCACTTTTGCAACATATTTACAAGACTTTCGCACATGATGTTTCATTAAAAAACACAACGTACAAGGTCGACTTTTTCAAATATATCACCAAATATAGAGCTAGCTGTTATAGCGGATATTTACAATGGCCCCCAATAAGGGATTACATAGGAAAAGCCTCGAGAACATTCTCAGTTTCCAGAAATGCTACGGCGAATATCAAATTTGGAGTGGGTATATGATATTGTATAAGTCCTAAAATATCCGACCTGACCAGGGCTCGAAGCTTATGACTTTTGATCCGAAGGCGAACGCTCTATGCATGCTAGCTTATACACATATATTGGCTACATATATAACGACGACAGAACCCTTATTGATTCATGATTGCTGGGTGACAAACACTTACAAGGCTAGGATATGTGACTTGCACATTGCCAAAACACTGAAACCCAACTCGCCCCGAGCGTTGTTAAAACCGGGAAGCCCATTCTCAAATCCCCCACCCGCGTAAACCACTCGGCCCCTCGGCCACAACGGGTTACAAGCGAAGAACGATATTAAATCCGTAGACCTATGTAAAGGAAGACGTGTACAATCTATTTCAAATATAAAGTGTAACATATTAACTCTGTCCCACATACAGACAATCTCTTGTGCATCTGCAGCAAGCATTTTTGAAAACATTGTGACAAATATCGAAATTGCTTATAATAAAGCAATTTCTTCTTTTGCCGCAATATTTGTATTTCTTTTCAAAAACCTAACATTTTTTGAAGATGTGGATTTCAAATGATTCTGCTGTATATTTGTTGTTTGTGGGAAAGGGTGAAGGAAACTATTGACAAATAGTTTCCACGAGTATAGCTCTTTCTTGATTGACAATTAATATATAGACATTTAAGTTCGATCCATGACGGAAATAATTAACTGTTTACCGAGGCTGTTATAATTGCAAAATCTAAGCAATATTGTTAACCTAGTTGCCATATACACATTTGTTAACAGCTTAAATATATTTTCCTAAACCGTTACTGTCCCGAAGATCATATAATTCCAGGACCACACAGGCAGTATTTTCGGTAAAAACGCCGAGTCTCTGCAGCTCAGTCAGTAGCGACGCGGGCTGTCAATCCAGGGGTTGTTAGTTCGAACCCAAGCCCGGCTAACATTCTTTCTCACCTTTGATAAAGGAAATTGCGACAAGCGCCATTCGTATTCCACCAATGGGCTTACAGTCTATGTGGAAAAGCAGCCAGTTGATTGGACAAAATGTTTTGTAGAGAACTGGTGAGAGAACGCCAGGAAATACATGGGTATGTGAAGTGGCCAACGTAATATGACTGAAAACATGTTGATTGAAGTAATACTCATGATATGTTTTTGGAGATCATCCCTACCCTCTTTACCTTGATTTATAAAACCAATACTAATTGGCTGATTTGACAATTCTGCCACACGAAAGGTATGTTGAATATACGCAGGTGAATTGGCTATTTGTTCTATTAGTGGATAATACTAAAGGTTCTGAACTCCAGAAAAGAGTAATTATTTCATTTTTCCAGTACCATAAACATCTAAATATTGATCGTTTATGCTTCATTTTTAGTTAGACATACCAAATAAGCCAAATTGTGTACATTTTCATAACTTTCAATTGACAGATTTTCAACATTTACTGCCAAATTGGTTTTGAACTACTTACTACTTATTTTGTGTCATTATTAGTAATATTTCTACATTTCAATAAACGTCTATATGGTCTATACAGACTGTGCGTAACGGATTTATCGTGGCGATTCTTGTCTGCCCAGCACAATCTCTTGCTGTTTACCCTAATGAATTTAAATTTAACTGTATGAATAGTTACATTGTTCATGTCGACTCGCTCCACCAGGATATAGACCGGACACACGAAAGTATCTGAAGACAAACCAACCGCCTTCCGTGCGAGACGACATATATCATGTTTTCTGTGATAATTCACTGAACCGCACTCCGATTGCTCCAAGCACTTGGACACGTATATATCCAGCGATATGTTACGGTAAATGACAAAAATATTATCTTGGGAGACACACCTATTCCATGGTATCCTTGAAACGCTGAAAGCAGACACACTCCATTGATTAATTAAATATACGAAAAGAATTAATGTTCTTGTCAGGAAACTCAATTCCATTGTCGTGAACATTTCAATGATCCTTCTTAGTTTTTAATGTAAATATGATTAAATGTACACTTTATCATTTTAACTGCATAATGGTTTCGAAGCAATGGTCGACTTCTCAAAGTAATCATAAATATAAATGTTTGAGTATAATAGTCAAAATATAGCATGTTTAAGAAGTTATTGAAATATCGTAATCAAGCTAACAATATTGCTTAGATTTTGCAATTATATCAGCCTCGGTATACAGTTAAATTGTTCCGTCATGGATCTAACTAAAATGTCTATCTATATTTATTATCAACATTATCACTTCCAACTTCGAAAAGATCTACTCAATCGGATCCTTTGACACAACAAACCGTGGGGATACGTTTACCATGCTACTCCCTTCATTTAGGAATGTTCCATTTCGTTTAATTAGCATGTGATCACAAACAATATTATATGGGCCTTACAATTTCAAAATTATCTACACAATTAAATCCTTTGAAAAGTTAAACACGTTTCATTTGAGCCTTGTCATGAAATCAACATCACTTGCGAATGTTACATTGCTTTTGTATCCGCCGTCAACTCCTAGGAATATTTGGAGGGTCTGTCCACTTCGTCTTTTGGCCATTCATCGGCTCTCATCACGCAAAAGGTGAAACAAATTACCGAATGTTCAGGTATGTAATTAAATTAGTATCGGTAACTACCTGCGTATATTCAACATACCTTTCGTGTGGCAGAATTGTCAAATCAGCCAATTAGTATTGGTTTTACAAATCAAGGTATCAATGGCAAATTATGGGAACTATTTAAATCCAAGAAACCATTCGTTCTATGTCTTAAATTCAGGAAACTAGTTTCCATGTCATAAAATCTGGAATTTATTTGTTCCATGTCGCAAATTCAGAAAACTGATCGATCAATGTCATAAATCCAGGAAACTATTTGTTCCATGTCCTTAATTCGGAAATATTTTTGGCATGACTCAAATATTGAAAACTTTTAATTCCATAACGTCAATATGGGAAACAATTTGTTCCATGTCGTAAATTCGGGATACTATTCGTTTTATATAGCTAAAATATATACATGTATATATATTTCTTTTGTATAACTTAATAATCCACGTTCTTACATAGGTTGAAGTGAGGTCGTTGTCATACCCCGTTCAACCTTACAATAGTTTGTGTTAGTAGTATTTATATTGTTTGTTTTGATCCACATAGATTATAATAACTAAACTCATTGCACGTTATCGGCAGATTTCGCCAACAGTTTATGATGACCAATACAACCAGTTTGGGTCAAGATCACGCCCCACAAAACATGGAGCTGACATGTGATCCAAACAGTTTGTATCTAAGATTCTTTTACAGAAACTATTTAGAAAAAATAACATAATTTTCAAAAGTGCTGCAGATGACAATAGCTTAGCGCAGAGATATAACTATTTATGAAATTATAGACCTTGTATTACTTGTTGACACCTATATAATAAAGTCATACAAACATGTAAACAGAAAATGAGAAAATGAGAAAATGAACAAAGACATTAAGGAAAGAAAGATCGATTAGAATATGATATTGTAAATATAAAGAGAGAGAGAGATAGAGAGAGAGAGAGAGAGAGACATAGAGAGATAGATAGAGAGAGAGAGAGAGAGAGAGAGAGAGAGAGAGAGAGAGAGAGAGAGAGAGAGAGAGAGAGAGAGAGAGAGAGAGAGAGAGAGAGTGAGAGAGAGAGATACAGTGAGATACATAGAGAGAGAGACTGAGAGACTGAGAGACAGAGATAGGGAGAGATACATACAGAGAGTGAGACATACAGAGATAGAGTGAAAAAAAGAGAGAGAGAACAAAAGAGAGAGGAGATAGATATATATATAGAAAGAAAGAGAGATAGAGAGATGGGGGAGAGAGAGAGATATAGAGAGAGAGAGAGAGAGAGAGAGAGAGAGAGACAGAGAGAGACAGACAGAGAGACAGAGAGAGAGAGAGAGAGAGAGAGAGAGAGAGAGAGAGAGAGATAGATATAGAGAGACAGAGAGAGACAGAGAGAGAGAGAGAGAGAGAGAGAGAGAGAGAGAGAGAGGAGAGATTTATTAGTGTTTAAGTTTCAATTGATTGCATCGATCAATCGACTTTAATGTTTATTTGGACTGGAAGCGTGTAATCCGATCATAACGTTTTATTGTTCATTATTGCCATGTACTTATTTCCCAAACAAGGTCGGTAAAATATTACAACTGTCGTTAAAACTTCGAGGTACATACATATACAAATAACGTATTCTTACTTTTTGCAGTATATGCCACCATATTTCCGGCAGCCAGTAAAGCCTGTGTGTCACTGTACATTTTTGAACATCCGGTACATTGTTGTACATCGAAGAACCAAGTGAGACAAAGTTCGTGTCTCAGGCAAATGGACGAACAATGTACAGCACTGGTTACCCTTGTAGTAAAGACAACATCGTTCCCTTGACAAATATGTCCTTCCAAAACGTTACGGTGGTAAAATTGGACCAGCCGAAATGCATTGGTACTGTAAATTAACAGTATGCATTTGAAAATATCAATAAATGAATACTTCATGCTATTCAGAATCGATATATATGCCTAAATGTATTTAAATGAATAAACACTATGTCCTGTTACTTTTCACGAATTTAAAAAGCATTCATTTAAACATACTGGAATTCTAAACATGTCCGTATTCGCTGTGGTGTCACATGCGAAATGAAATATCAATCATTCCAAGAGTTGCCAATAAAACCAATTCATTGATGACTGCACATTAATTAGGTATCTTAATTATTTACAACGACACGGACGAAGGACAATAACCGATCTTGATAGCTATCAATCGAATGAATGTCATCATTTGTTATCCTGGTTGTGCCTGGATGACGTTCATCTGGATATAAAAATCAACTCATTAACTTCTCTGCTTCGCTGACTGATTATCCCGGAAATATATATAATATTCATTGTGTAACAATTACGTTTACAGCACTTGATCCAAAATATGTGAGGCCAGACAAGCTCAGTTCACTAGACTAATAAGTAAAGTAATAAAACGTCGAAAATGAAAATCTGAAAAATTGTGGAAACGTGTTTTGTTAAATGTCACAAATTTTGGAAACCTTTTGTTCAATGTCGTAAATTGTGGAAACTATTTGTTCCATGTCGCACATTGTAGAAACTATTTATTCCATGTCGTAAATTGTTGAAACTATTTGCTCGATGTCGTAAATTGTCGAAACTATTTGTTCCATGTCGCAAATTGTGGAAACCATGTGATTCAAGTCGTCAATTCTAGAAATTAATTGTTCCATGTTGCAGATTGTGGAAACGTTTTTGTCCATGTTGTAAATTCCGGAAATTATTCATTTCACCTCGCTAATTCTGAAAACCATTTGTTCCATGTTGCAAATTCTGGGAACTATTTGTTCCATGTGGCAAATTCTGGGAACTATTTGTTCCATGTGGCAAATTTTTGGAACTATTGCTTGTGGCAAATCCTGGGAACTATTTGTTCCATGTGGAAAATTCTGGGAACTATTTGTTCCATGTGGCAAAGGTTGAGAACGTTTTGTTCCATTTAGAAATACTGGAAAGTATTCTCTGAATGACTTCATCAGAATTCCTTCAAATGTTTGGGATCCATGCAGAATTCTGATTTCTATGGCAACGAAACGAAAACTGGTTGACCGATCTTTAAATAATTATGTAGAAATGTTCTTTGGTGACCCTCTATCTGATTCCTTCAAACCATGTTGATTGGTTGAAAAACATGGCTTCCAGGGGACGGGGCTTTTTTGCCTTATATGGCTATAGTGAAAACTAAAAGAATCTGCTTCTCCAAAAGTGTAAGGCCGAATTTCAAATAATGTTGTAGACATGTACCTTGGGTGACCTTCTATAAGATTCCTTCAAGCCAGGTTGATCGGTAAAACAATATGGCCGCCAGAGGGCACGGCTCTTTAGCCTTTTATGGTTCTAGTCGAAACTTGAAAAATCTTTTCCTCCGAAAGTGTCTAGCCGGTTTCCAAAGAAATTGTAAAAATATTACTTGGTTGTCCCTCTCTCTGATTATTTCAATCCGTTTTGATTGGTTAAACAGCATGATCACTAGGGGACGGGGCTGTTTTGCCTTATATACATACAGTGCCTTATCCGAAAGTTTCTAGCTGATTTTTTAACAATTTTGTAGAAATGTTTCTTGGGTGACATCTTATTTATATCTTCAAGCCATGTTTATTTGTCAAAAATCATGCGCACAAGGGGGTGGGGCTGTTCTGCCGTATATTGCTGTATAGAAAGCTTGAAAATCCTTCTCCTCCCAAAGTGTCTGGCAGATTGTTAAATAATGATCCTTTGATGACCCTCTTTGAGATTCCTTCCAGCCATGTGTATTGGTAAAAAAAACTATGCCCATCAAGAGGCAGGGATGTTTTGCCTCATATGGCCAAAACGACGACAAAATAAAATCAGGGGAGCGATCCAGGGCCATCATGGCCCTCTTGTTTCAGTTTGGTGCGAGGTGTTGCTGACGTAGTACATGGACTGGTATATATCATAGACTCGTACTAAGTAATAACACAAGGTCTCACTATTTTTTGGTGTCCATCTCAAGGTATCATGTTTTAATAAATATTGATACCACGCAAAAGCAAGACCAATAAAATGCAGAATTCACTTCCCCTGTCGGGCATTTTAATAGGCATAAATCTTACCTCTCAATTTTGTTATTTGTATTACCATGCTTATCAATTTACAGATGTGTATGAAAAGTCTACATGCGTGTCCCAATCTATTCATATCAAGGAAAGGTTTTTGTAGAATAATAATTTGGACGTGGGCCAAAATTGTTCTTAAAATAACACTTTCCATGAATATTGAAGTATGCCCTTTAGCACGTCAGGATGGGAAGAGTTTCTATTAATGCGCATGATTATCCAGGTCCCCTAGCCTATTATCGATACTCAGTGGCTTTGCGGTATAACCTAAACTAGTTACTGTGATACTGAATCAACCCGTTAACACATGCAACAAATCTGCATCAGAAGAATTTCAAAACATCCAGGCTGAAATATGTAAAAACATGATGTACATGTATATATTTTATCTCTCTTGTCAGCTTAACTATTGTCAAACGAAGATACTGATTTATAAATAAACATACATCACTGACAAATTAACCGATTGACTGACTGATCAAAGGCGGAATGTTGTTGGCAAACAAAGAAACAATAACAGAAATCAAAAGCATGTTCAAATGGGGTTATAGTAATTGAGTAAATTGTATTATAATGACTTTGGTTGTACACAATATTTAAGCATGTATTTAAACAATACAAAATGATTCAGGTCACAAAATTGCTGTAGATCAAAATTTCAATATTAACAGAAATGGAAACAAATTATTATACATTGTCGGTTTCAGATTTTACCGTTTCTATCATTATTATATTTTTACGAATGAGCAGTTTGGACACCTGGACGCATTGCTAGATCAATTATTCTTAATTTAATACGTGCGATGTCTACTAGTCTAGTTTGCTCCCTTGCATTCAGTGGTATGCAGATATAATTTCATGCATAAAGCAGTGTCAGAGAAAATATAACCTTATCGCTATTACATCACATTTAGGAAAACAGTTACTTTCATATATAATGAAAAGTCAGATCAGACTCCGCGAATGCACTGCCTGATCTATATCTACACTGGCCGATAATTCCTTATGGTTTCCTCTGAAAGAGTTCAGCTCATATGTCCATATTCATTTCTACAAACCTATATTTCAGCCGTCCCGCGAGAAAACCAACATAATGGCTTCTGCGTAATGTATCGACCCAGATCAGCCTACGCGGTCCACGCATACTTATCCGGGCCCACACATTCCGTCGCGGGGCGATAGAGTTATAGAATAATGATTCCTGAAACAGAAAACCCACAGGAGGCAAAAAGTGTACATCCGGGTAAGCCTGCGTGGCATCTTTAGGATGATCCGGGTCGATACTTAACGCAGTGGTAACAATATTGTTTTCCTCGCGGGACGGCTCATTATTTTTATAAAACAGTTCAGGTGTACGGCAGGGTTCTTATGTACGAATAACATGTAAAGTACTGATTTATTTATGATTATTATTTTCGTTATTTTCAATTGTTTGGTCGAGTAGAGATCATATACGGTATACGCACTTCCTCAGAGCAAAAACGTTTTGTTAAGGTAAACAACCAATCCATATTGTAAATTGATCTTCACGGTGTTTATAAAATGACCACTACCTCTCCCGACAAGGGTTAAGTTACGGTACAAGATAAAGTATTATCTCGTCTGACAAACTTTGGGGTCAACTTGAAGCTTTGAACAATGTGTGTGTGTTAATAGTTATCATACTTGTCTTTACTGTAGAGAATAACATTAAATATAGATGGTTGTTGCTGTCCACGTTCGTTAGATATTTCATGTCAACAGGTTAATGACTGGCATAATTACTATGGCTGAAGATGTCATCTATTCCTAGGCTTACTTTATTATAAATTCAATTAAAAATATGCATACTAGGTAATATGAGTATGTTTTGTCATAGTTTGCTTAATGATGGAAAAGTGAAGCATTTGTTCTGTTATGTAAATGTATTTTTTTATTAACTGGCCTGGGATTTCTTTTGCATATATCTGAGAACATGTGAAGTCTTATCAAACTTATATCCTTTTTCAACAAAATATTCAAACAGAATATTATCAGCAATTAATACAAAAACAGTTCCTACTCTATCGTCATAATAACAAAGTATTCTTCCTTTCCGAATACTACCTTTTAATTTGGCGTATTAAGTGACCATTACAGCCCCAAACAAACTTTACATTCAGCTTAAAAGTTCATGTGGGACACAACACTTAAACGTCAGATTAGGGTCAAATAATAGTCCAATAATTTTAAATTAGGTAATACTTCAATACGAATACCATTAAGAGATACATTCATTAACAACAAGTAGATGTATTTACAAACATATATATATTGTAACGAGTGCATATTGTTTTCATCAGAAATAATCTGAGCCATTATCATATTTCCATATCACATTGAAGTCAATGAGGGGTCTCTATGTCTTTTTTCACAGCATGCCACCAATTAGTTTCTGATCGACATCTAATGGCAATTTAAGTGGTTTGCTTCCTTATTTTAGATCAATTATGTAGCTGACAGACCATTTCTGACACAGTCTATGTATATTGAATAATGGAAATCAATTTGATATGGTAAAGTTTAAATTTCATAAATGGTATGATACTTAGTTTAAAGCCCTCAACAACAGTGTTAACAGGGTAGTTAAATTCTACTCGGTTTATTTAACATGGTAGTCAAAATCCCCTCTATTGTGTGGTTATAAATTAATCGAATATTCCCTTATTAAGTTACTGTTTGATCTGATGTTGATAGTTTCAAATAACCTGAACAAAAGGTTAAGGTAGATCTAATCAGACTTCTATCTGTCCGTTTTGTGGCCCTTTTTCAAAAGTTTTTTTTTTAATTCTGTTGCTTCTGCATCAGAAAGGGGCGAAATGCCAAACTTGTAAAATTCTTCTACTCTGATTTCCCTAGTCGGATTGCATCATTATATGGTATAAATGCTCCTTGGGTCACCTTTTACAACAGTTGTTCTAGTCCTATTGATTGATTGAAAACTTGTCCGCAAGGAAGCCTCAGAATAGGGGCCAAATCGTCCCATTAACACAAGAAGGTTGTAACTCACTATTTTCACGAAAGTAACTTTTTTTCAGAAAATTAACTTATATCCATATATACACATCATATTCAAATTTTGGATTCATTTTCTTATTTCAAATCATCAAAATAGTTTAATGTTAAAAGGTTGTATCTCAAAAGTGTCTATTTGTTTTGTGCAAGAAGGTTGTAACTGGGAGATACAGCTTTCTTTTACGCAACTTTGTTTTACACTTTTTTGTGCAAGAAGGTTGTATCTCAGTGTAATTACATAAGGATTGTGTCTAAAACGGTAAAGTAAAAAGGCATTTCTAAACACTGTAGATTCTGTACATCTGCATTGCATTTATTGAATCTGCACAACTTTCGAAAAGCTTCTAACAAACTTATATATGTAATATGTAAAATTAGTATGTTGAAAAGCCTTATAAACACCATTAATTATATTTCTAAGTTGTTCTTTTTGGTCCGAGAAATTATATATCGTCTTTCATTAAGTGTAGATTGTTGTCTTTCCTTGTCCGATTTGATGTCACACAATCATGACCTGAATATTATAGAAAGCACCATGTCTCAAGGAAGGTAAGTTTACCTTCAGGATATAATTTCTCATTGATCAGTTCAGTTGGAAAATAGAATTTCCTTTGTTTGGGTCCATACTTAATATTGGTACGTCTTATTTGGACTCATCTGTGCTGCTCATCAGGATGTGCAGCCTCTATACTCCCCTGTAACCCCGAGAAACCATCTTTAGAAACAACATCATCACTCACAGTACTGAATCTGGTAAGAGAAAAAACAGAAGCTTAGAGACCTCTAGCACTGGGGTTGGAAACCTGACTATATATCTCACAATATATAACATTATGTTCCTCTCGACCTCCACGTAATTTACTTCCGCTCTATGTCTGTTGTATCTCCATACCCGATTTTTTTTACAAACTTACGACCAGTGACACATCAACAGACAAAGCCGATTTAACTACATGTAGCCTGTTTATTACCAATACATATGTCCTGCTGGGCCAATCTTCCTCCCCCACGTTTGAATGCCCTGTGATATTGCTCTTTCTTTTCATTTGTAGCTTGCTTGGAACATCCCTTCACATACTCTGTACCATGGGATGCCAACCCACATATCAACCCGTTTTTAGTCTTTCCTAGGTGTCATCTGACTGTTCATTGTAATCATGTTTTCTTGGTTGTAATCTATACTTTCCTAGAAGTCATTGGTAAACCAGGACTACTGGTATACTATGTTGAGAATAAGATATACAGCTGAACATAGATATCCTCAGCTCCGTCTCAGAGTAATTGGGACCAAGTTAGTCATCACATTCTTTTTATAAGTTATGTTTGGGTTAGACTCCACCTCTTAGTGGTTTAGAGTTACACATTATGAGATCAGAATATTTCCAAATGTCATTGGCAAAGGACTCTGATATTCATACCTTGTGTAGGAAAATTATCATCCGAAGTAAGCATCATCTATTTCATATTTTGCTCCCACATTATGAAATGTAGGAATGATACTTTTTATATGGGTATCTCAGATCAATGTAACACTAAGAAATCATTTTTGACGTTTGACTTTCCGTCAGTATGACAGTAATGTTATGATTTATTAATAGGAGAAATAGTCATATGTTCCCTAACTCTTGCCTGAACCTTAGGATACTGTGGAAATAATACAGTGTAATAGAAATCTAAATAATGTGTAAATATGTAAACTAAAACGTCATTGTAATATAAACGATAAATAGATATATCAAAAAAGTGTAAACTGACTTAATGGAAACACCTTAAGATAATAACCCATTTGCAATCTTCGAGCAATCTTTCTTGAGCAGATGTGTCAACAGTTGTCTGTGTCAAGGAAAATGTTTAATTTTTACAATTTAAATTGATAAGTTCACACTTAAGCATATTTGTTATGAATTTCTTTTTATGTTGAAAAGTAATTATGTGAGTTACAACCGCCTTGCACTCAATAAATAATAAAACATGACGTCATTTGAGTGCAAGAAGGTTGTAACTGGACAAATCCACTAAAACTCATTTGTATAAAAACAAAAATCTATGTGAGAGTTATAAAGCTTCCTGAAATGTATTTTTAAAACAAATATCCAAAGGTTGTTCTTTGTTATGTTTTCTCTTCAAAATAGGATAGTTTTTTTGGAACTCCTGTAAAATAATAAAAAACGGAGTTACAACATTCTTGCACTAAAGGGACGAAATGACAAAGAATTAAAATTCCATTTTCATGAAAGTGCTTGAATGTTTTTATAAAATGCGTAGGAATGTTCTCCATTGACATTATACATATTGTTAATCAAGCCATATTGATTAGTTTATAAACATAACAACCAGATGGATTCAGAAAAGGGGAAAAAATAACTAAAACGTTTAAATGACATCTCCTAATCCAAGGAACAATTTAAACCAAACTTCACATTTATTTCTTTGGAGGTCTCCTTTCTAAGTTACTCAAGGATAAACTTTTTATGTAAAATTCTTGTTGCTGGTCATCAGAAAGGGGGGAAATTAAAATAAAATCCAATATAAAAATTGGTATTCTTCAAGCCATATTGATTGGTTGCAAAACAAGGCCTCCAGCTGGCATCAGTCAAAACTATATATGTCCATTCTTAAAACTTTTCTTGTCTGATTTCAAGAAAATTATGCGCCGATTAAGCCTTAACCATTGGACCGATATCAACCAAATTTCATAGGGATGTTTCTTATTTAGTCGTTTTTCAAATCGTCTTTCAAATCGTTAAACAATTTAATGCCTTATTAAAAATGTCCTTTACTGGTAAGCTGTTTCATATCCAGCAGCCATTCCTTGCAGTTTTATTCCAACTCTTGGTCTAATTTTCCCCGGTATTAGTATTGCACATTTGCTACTATACCATCACTTATGTGATCCATTTTGGAAAATATTGTCCCGTTTATTTGTTTGTTCGCCTGAGCATGGAGTGCGGATGCGGGGTGAGTTATTTTGATCACTCACTGCCAAACATCGTCGTCGTCTGTCTGTCTGTTGATATTTTTATACAAACAAATTCTCCTCCTTAACCATAATACCACATTCAAAATGCAAGAACAGTTGCTGCACCTAATTGAGCCAAATACTATAATCCGGGACCTCCCCGCAGGCACGGTACGACAACAATATTCCAATATTCGTTTCACTTATTTGAATATATTCGAATATTCCATAGCCGAATCTAAAATTGGTATCAGAAATAAGGTTGAATCAAATCAGTTCCATTCTAAAAATTATTCCTAGTGTAAGGTATTGTGTAACGGTGTGTACGTATATATTACACGTTTCTAAAACAATCTATTTTTGGTAACAAATATATTTGACTTAAGAGTTGTCGTAAATCAAGAATATATTCTTTATTTCCTCCAATAATGAAGAGCATTACAATACATAGATTATAAAAAGATTACCTTGCACATAGTATTATACAAAAATAAAATGAACACATCAAGAAAATAAAAGATCCAACGTATACAAATACATTGTAAACACTGATGAACACATGTAACTAATATGTGGGTGGTTTGTTGGAGGCTAGCGCAAATTGTAAAATTGTAAAATGTTCGAAAGGCGAGTGTGATTAGCATACTTGTCGAAAAGAAAAACAGTGCATTTTGATGATAAATCCAGTGTATTAGGTTTTTCTTATTCTTGTTCTTTCTGTGTTTTACTTTACAATTTATTTGTGAATGATATGAGTAGGCTTCTAATTAAGAGTTGGAGCAAAACAAATGCGGAAATGTTTCTAAAGATAAAAGCTTTAAATAATTAAGAAAAATACAGTCAACAATGTTATTTGTTTGTCTGGTCCTCCGTTTTTAAGTAACAGTTCAGCGCGACTTAAAATGCGTTCCGGATGTACATATGGGGTTATTTAAGGTTTGACATACGTTATTAAAACATAACCAATGACGCAGTCTTTGTCACGTCACCCTTTATCGTGATTAGCTCCAACTCACGATTTATGTAGATCTTTTTTTTTTGCTAAATTAAAGTTTATTTCTTTGAAAAAGAAGTCGTCACAAAAAGAACTGAATACAATGTATTCTTATTCAAAAATGTGTCAACCTTTCGTATATTCGAACACTCGTTCCCATCCTTTAATCCAATTTCTTTGTAGTTATTGGGTGATTTTCTCTTTCTGTGCTCTTTTAATTATAGGTAAAAGGAAGAGTAATCAATTATATTATATACTCAATGATAACATAAAGAGATTTCCCAACTTGAGAAAACCTATAACATGCTTTTTGTCTACTGAGCAATATCGCCTAGTTTGCGATATAGCTCACTAGCCGGATTTTCGGAACTACTTTTTTAAATCTCTAATTTAAACACTTTTAAGCTCCGTTTTAACTACTTAACACTTTATTTCCATGATGAAAAGTTAAATAATCCACAATTGCACTTTTAAACCCGCAAATAAGAGCTTGAATCAACATGACACATTTATTTCAATCAATGTACACATTTGTCGGTGCGCGCTTAGTGACGTCACTGCAAAACTGGCAGATTACGTCATTCAGATCTCTCCGCTTCTGAGCTAAAAATAAATGAGCTGCACAGGGGCATTGTCGTTTAAAAACGAAAATTATCGCCGAGTATATAATATATAGTTTAATAAACATTATTTTCATGATTTGGGTATTAAATCCCGTATCATGAAAACAATGTTAATTAAACTCTTTGTCTTAAGCTCATGACAACAACGTATATCCACAGTTTTACTGTGGGTACATGTACCCGCTTGATCGAATTATGAAGGAGAAACTGCGTGATAAGGCTATATCAGATCTACGGAGGCTATGTGGTAGACTTAAACTATGAATACCTATTATTTACAACCTACACCTGACCAAAGAACTTCTATGGATGATTCTTTCTCAAACTTACGTGAAAGAAATCCTCATAATCGAAATGATAGACGTTACATCAGACAATGTCGAAGAATTGTATACCAATTTCTGTAGCTAGGAGTCACCGCCACACAGCCATACTTGACCAATCAAAAGTAAGATACAAGAACCTTTTGTCAATTTCCCTGAAAAGGAATTTATATCACGCATAATTACTGTAGCGTATGGTAAAGCAGATAGGCTTTACGAAATGCGCGATGCTGCTTTTAGTGAATGTAGAAGTAACGATGGATATCACTTTCTTACCGAAACCGTATTAAAGCGGCAAACATACAGACAGGACGAGCGTCAAAAGTCCTTTCAGTGATTTGAAGGATGTGCTCAGTCTACCGCAAAGCCCAGCGGTGTATATACTATCCGATACAATGGTCATAGTCACTGTTTGAGTGAAAAGGGGCAATTGAAAAGCATTCTTATTAAATGACAAGTTGATACTTTAAAGATTAAAGAAGATGGGAATACTTCTATAACCAAAATCCACGAATATATAAACGCTATCCGTACTGACGTAACATTATTAAAAAAAACATATCATAGAAAAAATGCAGAAAATAAACTTAGAGGGCTTGTCAATTTGTGCTTTTTCTCATATTCACAAAATCATTGCAAAAGTCTTCTGCTGCTTCAGGAATTATAGTTTGTCTGTATCAGGATAGGTATAAATGTTACATATATATACAAGACGATTGTTTGACGCAAATAATCAAAGAAGCCGCATTATTTCGTTGCACATGAAGAAATAAGTACATTTAAATCCAGATTCAGTGTTAATTCAAATTGTTATTGGAGAGAGTTTCCTGTGGAGATATTAGGACCCAAAACATTGAATGGGTATAAAAGGATGATAACAATTAAAGGTGTTAGAAATTACACTACGAGTATACTACAAAAACATTCATTTATTCTTTCATCACCTTGTCCAAAGAATAAACAATTTTCCGTTCTCAGTGTAAGCAATTACATCAAATAGAAAAGCAAATGCAGCAGATGAGGAAACGAGCAGATAACCATAAGCAGTGAAATGGTTTACTATTTTGCTATTGTATATTTTATGCTTGCTCAAATATAAAGGATAAGCATACTGTTTATACAACGTAGTGAAGTTATACGAACACAAGATGAATAAAGGCGAGATTGTTATTGGCTCATTTAGCGTAGTCTGCAGTTCCTTCACCCTTATTACTGCATACTATCATAGGAAGTTGGTAACCGGACTACATTTAAGGCGCCTTTTTTAGTTCCTGGTTTTAGATACTATTGAAATTATAAAGCGTATGATTCAGGTAACCATATTCAATGCAAGGATTCACTTTTATCTGTTTAGACTATATACAGTAACAATTTCGCTAAACTGTAAATAACAGATATTGAAATAATATACCGGCCTTGGTCTTTTTTTTTTATTTGTAAAACTCACACATGTTTATGGAGTGTAAAAGACATTTAAAAGTCAAAAGGAAATCCCGATATATGGTCACACTGGCAGGTCAATAAATCTCCTTGTGGTTAATTTCAAGGAATGTCTACTTGAAGCCGCCTCCTGGCGTCTTCCAATACTTATTTACAGAGCATCATAGTAAACAGAGCATTGGTATCGGAACAACCCTTAGTGCTGTGTTTAGACTTTGTTAAAACTTTATACTTATATATGTTTTCCTGTATTTGTTTAATATATTGCGGCATATGAGGCATGCACCATACAACTTCCTGACCTGCCAAGCAATCAGGGCAACGCAATCACTTTTTAATAGTATTTTATATTTATCTGTCTATATAGCAGGATATAAGTTGGAGGTTAGATTATTGTTAGTTAATGTTTAATGATTATTTCTGAAAAGAGGCTAAGCTTTCTTAATTGTGACTATTTAAACGAGTTCTCTAACTTTAATAAAGTAATCCCAATCCTACTTGCTCATAGTGTTTGATTTATAACATGTATAATGATAATTTGGATGTTATCGTGAAAACCGTTGAAGGAAAGTTTGGGAATTCTTGACATATTTATATTATTTTCTTTCCAACAATGCTTTTCAAAGTTCGTCGTCTGGAGAGGTCGTCTCTCTGTTAAGACACTCAATATATTAATATGGCATGGTTAAAATGTTGATTGGAATATTGAGAAAACAAATGTTTTATTTATATGTATGAAATTAAATATATTGAAATGTAATACGTCATCCCTGTCCTATGTGGATTCCACATACATATAAGATCTTATCTATTTAAACGTTGAACACTTACAGACGCATTTTAAAATAATTAGCAATCATTCCACACTGTTTTCAACACAATGCAATGAGTAAACAATCATATATAGAGATTTTCAATATGTTTGCCTCTAGGCTGTCGTCTTTCTTCATTAGGTTTAAAATATATTATAAGCTGAAAGGTCTCTCAAAAGAATACATAACATTCTAATGTTGGGCATAAACAGGTAGTGTTTATTGATTGGGTTTAAGAGCCGTTTTCAACAACTTTTCAATCATTACCGAGTTCATCATCCTCTACGTGAAGCTTGTTATATTTTTATGTTGCCATTAGTTAAAAGGTTACTCGCATTAACCAGCATATTTAATTCAAAGCATTCCATACTTCAAATTCACAAATCGTAAGATATGCATAATCTAGTATAGTAATGTGTATATATCGAATTGTAACAGGTGCAGCCAGTTGTACAGTTCCCTGCGGTCCGAACACTCCGGGAATGTGTACTGACTCATCCATAATACATATAGTTTCATTTGATTTATAGTAGTATATGAAATAGACTAAAATGCGTTTTCTGACAAATTATTCGAAGTGAAGGGACGCTAGTTGTTCACCAAAAACAAACTATACAATATACCGAAGGCAGTCATCAGATCTAACAGTGCGATTTCTACTGCAAAGAATATTAGGTCTGGTTTTAAGGAGTTTTTGTAATGAGCAATGATAATGTGATACGATGGGAGCTCATACACTTACGGCAAGTTTCCCCTGTTAACAATAAACATAATTATGGGTTATAGTTGTCCTAGATCAATCACCATGTAGGGGTTGGTAGATAAATGCATACAACCACACGGCCAATTGAAGTTTCGGTCACCGTCAACCAATAGTGTCCCCGGGGATACGCTGCTATATACACCACTCATGGACACGGTTTCACCTAGGACCACGTTCACGTAATTTGCTACTGGAATTTTTGGATCAACTGTATCTGGAATAATTTAAGAATTCATGAAAATACCGAATCTAAATGTTGCATTAACAGAGGCCACTGAATCAATTTTCGAGTTGTGAATTTCTACATTGTATTGACTAGTAAGTGTCACCGGGGGCTATGTTTGCAAATCATAACACCGTACTATTTACTATATGTTATTTATCATTTATTACTTATATACCTTTAACTATCATGTGTTCATCTTTTATTTCTAACTTATATAATAAAATTAATCAGCTTTCAATACACTAAGATGCCTAGGAGACATAAGTACTGAACAGTCTGAAGTAGTTTTTTGTTATCGAAATGTCTACGTATACTAAGTTCTCGAACCTATCAAGCTCCTTCTAACTATCTGACTAGGTAACAACTTAACTATCAATCTAGGTGTGTCTACACTTGTGCAATTACATTAATTTTCGATTAAGAAAATATATCGAAAAAGCATCAGGAATCATTCCCAAGAAGACAACAACATTACTAATTACAATGTATATTCTGTTTAGCTATACATATATAATAGCAAACATAAACACGCACATATATTGTATATGTAAAATCAATCCAATAACACTTATTTAACAGAACTGTTAAGGTAAGCATATATATCAGCACACCAATTTGAATCACATTTTAATTATCTACTGATATTGACAGTAATGCATGTTTATGATAGTTCAAATCGACGGATAATTGACTTCCACAGTCTGATTCAATACGTTATTCAACGTCAAAGATTATCATATAGTCTATATGTTGGCGAAATAACCGTTGACTCTTGATATTTTGTTAGTTAGTCCAATCGAAACGTTAAACAAGTAATTGAAAGTTTATCTTTGAACAGTTGTACTGTTTCATTGTTCCGATATATAATATTGCCAATGTTGTTCCACTATCCTCCTATAAAAAAAAGCCTGGTTCCAGATAAGCAGTTTGTTGGTCGATCGTGTGCGTCATATATTTATAAAAAATGCATTATTTATATAACGGTGACGTTTAACAATTTGTATGATAATTCAAAATGAGATTTACACAAATAAATGTCTTGAGTGAACATTATTGATTCCGTTCCTACATACATTTTAAAGTATCTGTTACAATTACAACATTTCACGGCTTATCGAGAGAAAACTATTTTCTACCGTTCCTCTATAGTTTTAAAATGTATCTGTGTTTATCCTTCCTGTCATCTTTAACTTTTTGTTGAGATTTATATAGGCCTTTAACCTCTCTGATCCGTCTTAGATGTTGTGTTTGATCCCGATTCACGTCCATAGGAATCTGGCACAAATTGTATAACATTGTTCTACCAGTGCTTGTTGAGCAAGCTTTTAAAAATATTTACACTTACTGCCCAAGTCACTTTTTGTCTAGTGACATAGTTTGGTACATGTAGCTCACTGTTGCCTATTCACCACTGTGATATCAGCTCCTTAATGGTGCCTGTAATGGCACTGGTTGATTGGCAAACTTGTGTTACCAAACTCACTCAACGCAAAAGCTAGTGGAATTATTATGGTCTTGTTGGAAAGTTCACTTAGTCTCTATGGCACAGAGATTTCACCCAAGCGTTACATTGTATGTAGTTCTACATAATATGCCTTGCAAAAAGACTTTATACGGTTTAAACTTACTTATATATGAGAGATCCGACCATGCCGAGTGGTTTACTTCTTTGATTTTGAAACTAGGTAACATGTTCGATTCCCAGGCGTATCGGTCGCGATGAAGTGCCCATTTGGCAAGGCACATTTCCTAGAATAGTACTGGTTCGTTTGCATAGGAAGCGTGTATATGCTAACTGTCGGTTTGACATAACTGCAATAATGTTTAAAACGGCGTTAGGCCCCGATACAACTATTTAATATTCTAGACTGAGAGCTACCGTCTTGATAGGTCCAAGTCCATGCAGTGCCGAACTATGATAAGTGGCTGTATCTTGGTTTATTGTTTACATAAGTTAAAGTATGTGTAAGAGAAGCAACAATTGTTACACCTGTTACGTCATATGATGAACCAGTGTGTTATTTTCGATACTGGTCGTTTTATTCAGGGTCAAAACGTGATTTCGTTCATAAGATAAAACATCAACTAGTACGTTATTAGAGTTTATGTTGTTTATTGCGATAAAAACCGTGTTATGCGTAAGTGTTACTTGATATTTCCAAATGTCCCTGTCGACTCAAGTCATACATTACTCAAATTTCACTCATTTATAATGATGACATACGGATGTACATACACATGAACAGATGGACGGGCGTATGATTAAGAAGTATTTTATATGTATGACATGAATATTTATTGTGATATTCTTGACAATGTACCATGATCTGTTCTGTTCTGTTTTGTGTCTCCATGTGCGAACTAAATCAAATCTAAGTCCAAATATTGTATAAATGATAGTAATGGCTGCCATCAATGGTGCTTAGGGTCGCGGGGTTAGCATTACGACTGAATGTCCGATGTCAGGACCAGTAGTACTGGTAATTTTAAGGAAACGCCGTGATATAACTGAAATATTGATAAAAGCGGCGTAAAACACAAAACAACCAAACCCGATATGAAATAATAGTTTAGCAAGTATTTGTGAGATGTAAGCAAAACACTTTACTTATAGTGGTGTGGGTAAACTGACGGGCAAAATCGTAAAGACACAGTAAATAAAACTTTGTATAATGAATTAAATATCGCAATAATATTTACTTAAACTGGATGACAATTTATCTACCAATCTTGCCATTTCACACATGTATTCTACAATAGCAGGTGATGGAGTGTGTAAAGTGTCTTGCCTGGTGTCCGCTTGTCTCTGTCATGTGTGTGTGGTCTAAATAAGACCGTCAGGGCATGTGTTGTTCTCTTCTTGTCCGTCACTCTTTGTCAGTCTGAACCCTAAGAGAACCGGTTTAGAACTGCCTAGTCATGTGGTTGGAGAGACGGGTTATCTCCCCTTATTGGTCAGTGATGCATATCTATATAGTAGACTGGTACCAGGTCCATACTCACTACATGTGCAACAATGATTTCTATTTGAAAAAACACAACTGATATTGAAATAGCATTCATTATCTTCACCAGGAGCCTTAATAGTGCATAACAATTCCAAATATAAACTATAAATCAGTATATGTGTGACCTTCATGCTATAGTAACGTTTTTTTTTTAATTCATTTGTTAAACTTTAAGTTGACAAACCCATCTGAACGACAAGTTTCTTTCATACATTTGAACGAAACACTGTTCATTGAACTACTTTTTTAATCTGAGAAATAGAAGTTCGTTGTGCTACCGTAATCAACATCAATTAGTTTTACATGTATTTGTAATTACTTTTATATGCAGTTTCTAACAGAGCTATACGCTATCAGGACTTATGTTATCGTCTTGTTCCTATTTCTTCACAGAGTTCACTCAACTCATTTCACATTACTCTACAGAGTTCACTCAACTCATTTCACATTACTCTACAGAGTTCACTCAACTCATTTCACATTACTCTACAGAGTTCACTCAACTCATTTCACATTACTCTACAGAGTTCACTCAACTCATTTCACATTACTCTACAGAGTTCACTCAACTCATTTCACATTTAAAATCATTTAAAATTCGTTCATAAAACATTCACACAAGTCTCTGTTATTACTAGGCTACATTCAAAGACGATTTGAACACTCCAAATTTGAATGATGTAAAAATAATTATTATATTCTAGAATATGTTTGATTGTTTCGATGAAAGATTACAATTGCATCGGGTAATTTTCAGGTTCTTTATTTTCATGAGTAGAATTGTTCAAACAGAACCATCAAGATGATTTAAGTTATCATCATTCACTAACACAAGTTAATTTTACTTTAATTCCATGGTTTTGGGTCGATCACGTGACTTTTACAATCAATTGTCAATAGATGAGATAGGAATGTGAAATGGTTATTCATGTAGTCAATTATATTCATATGTGCACTGTCCTCGAATTAGTCGTAGCAGGTGTCAAATAACTGCCGTAAAGCAGTGACAATTTTGAATCTCAGCACGGATTCGAAGTGAGGTTTATTTGCCACAAGTGTTAAGATTTCTTCTGGTGTTCGCATGGTACCCGGCGTACTTCAGTAATATATTCGTACTACCGTTTGTATGAACCAATATCGAGTATACATTGGTTGCCTCCTGTTATATATCGGTATATTGGTAAATACACAATTGGATTTCTTAAATGTTCAACGGACCAATACAACTTGATGTTTGGAATCAATAAAAAAATATTGAAGCAAACTACTGACGGAGAATGAACTGTTGGTCCACAACAATGTTGTCTTATAGCATTTTGGTTGCCTCATTGTCTGCAAAGGGCGACGCCATAATTGGTGTTTGTCCACTGAAAGGGCAATTAACATCAGACTTCCAAACAATTTATTACCTGGTTATATTGACACTTAGTTACATCTCTGCAGTGGAAAATGTTCATAAGCTTATCTCATTGTAGACGTGTCTGTGTCAAAATCTTATATTTCCTTGGCATTTATATTTATTACATTTCCATCATATGATCTAGTTTAAAAGGTACAACAGGTGACAAAGCTGAAAGTTTACAAGATGAAATCAAAGTGCTGAAGGTACAGAAGATGCGTGTGTCTCAAATGATAGAGGTTTTATAGAACCATCGGCTACTTAAAGCAGACATTAAAAACAAATATGTTATGGTTCAGGCTCAATTCCAAAGTGTTTTGCAAAGCATATGTCACGGCCAACGTACTTATTATTAACCTTTCTCAAAAGAAAACAAAATCTTCTGTTACAGTTTTCGGTAGGTTAATGATTGAATTATCTAGTGATACTGCTAGTTTACTGGACAAATGATATGTCTTTCATTGTTAGTACACGTTTTTATTACCGAACACTGAAACTAAGCGACTCGTAAGGGCCACTATCACTTTACGGAACTGACTCCACTGTTCTGAGTAAGTGTTTTGTGAAAGTCATTTGGCTGTAACACAAGTAATTTTTCCACAGCAATTTCAATACATATCATCTAGAGGTCGCTTGTAACCTTCTGAGCTAGATTTGTAAATGTCTAGTGGAAAATGAGACATGTCTAGTACTATATAAACTACATTGTATTTTTATAAATCTCTCACTGAAAAGTCATTTGGGCAAACATACTGTTGTGACCTTGACCTTTGATACACGAACTCCAAAAACGATAACAATCATCTATGTTACGAACTATTAACCATAGAGGAAGTTTGAAGACTATGACCGATCATATGAAGTTATACTTGTTCATATACTAGTTATTGAACGGAAACAACTTCCAAAGTTCTGGTCAAGGTGATCTTTACTAACAATATTCAATACAGCCATATAAGGCATTCGTGGATCAAGAAATAAAAGATGTTTAACCAGGAAAGCTTTTTTATAGATGTAATACTTTATTTAAATGATTATAACAAACAAGAGGCCTAAGAGGGCAAATAGTTCCCCACCAATTAACGAAGCTTGAAGGTCTCTTATAGAGAGTTACCCAATGAGTATTTCTGCAAAAGTATGTATAAATTGGCTTCATAATTTCCGAGGAGATATTTTTTTTTAATTTTTACTATAGCAATATATGGCGAAATATTTCAACAAAATAGATTGAAAACCTGCTTCATACTTTCGAAAAAATTGTTTGTGTTTGTATCATAGCTATATAAGGCAATATAGTTCCCCTGTCGGTCGTGTCTTTTTTGACAAATCAACGTGGATTGAAAGAATCACATAGACGAATATTTCTACCAGATTGTGGGGAGAATATTAGTTTTCACTATAACCATATAAAGCAAAGCAGCCTCACCCCTGGCGGCAATGCGTTTTGGCCAATCAATATGGTTTGAAAGAATCTGATAGAGGGTCAGCTAAGAATCATTTCATTGTTGACTGACGTTTTAGGCATTTTGAAAACATACGTGTGACCGCAACAATGAATACAACGACTACGCCACAGATTAAGATGAAGCGTGTTTGACACACGGATACACTATGGACGGGAATATCCGTCAAAACGCTATGGGTCTAGATGGCATTCGTATTTATGAACATTACATGCTCATTTGTCTTTTTTCTTACATCTTACATGCATGTGACATCTCATTAGTCATTCTTACGAGTGCATGTTGTATGATGCTAATTTCATCTTTTTTCTCCCACATGCATGTTTCTTTCATCCTCTTGCAGGAATCTGTATTGCACATGCCTGTTATATATTTACTATTTACTATTTTGATTGTGCTGATAACTTAGTTAGGATGCATTTGTACTTATGATTACTCCGTTATGCGTCACCGCATGTGTCGTTCTTCCAAGTGCTTGCGGTATGTTGGCTTATATCATGTTACTTTCTTCCAAAGACATGTTTCATTTGTACAACTGACTACTCCATTATTGAAAGTCTCCGACATGAAATAGAAGAAAATATACGTGGTACAAAGTAACAAACTTGTCATTGTAGTAATTAAATTCTTATTCCAGGGAAATAACCGGGTATGAACGAGAAATATCCAACACTTAATAATGGGTCCCTATGTCACTCCTCTTCATTGTAGAGGTAGCCGTGTTAAGGCAGCTTTGTTAATCTTCGTCGCTTAAAAGAAATACCATACTGTGAAAAATACATTCAACAGAGAGAAACTATTATTAATATAGCGCGATCTGGTATCATAATATGACCTACCGTATTCGTGTTAATGCCTATCCTTGTTAGTGCATACTTGGTTCGTATTAATTATTGACCTTTACTGCTATCTACCATTGTTTCACTTAAATATTGTAATGAAAGCCCTTATTTATCAACAGAATATGCATAAACAAGCTGATTGTAGCATTGTAATAAAAGGCAAAAAATACACATGGGAAGATAATTGTATTCAACGGTAAAATAAGACACATGAGGATTTAAGATTCATGAATAACATTTTGAGGATAAGAAATTATGATGAATGAAATCATAATGTCAACATAGAAATAATCAACACAAGAATACACTACTAAATAACAAGTATATAGTATGCATGTGGAAGAAATATAGATGAAATTAGCATCATTTAACATGCACTCGTAAGAACGACACATGGGATGTCACATGCATACAAGAAGTAAGAAAAAAGACAAATAAGAATGTAATGTTCATAAATTAGAATGTCATCTAGACGCAAAGAGTTTTAGCGGATATTCCCCTTCATAATACACTACGATATAATATTTTATTACGGTGCTGATTATGTTTATAATATATAAAAGACAGCTCTGCAATAAATTATTCATAGTGATCAGAGCGCAAGAAAGGGCATTATAATTAAGATAATATCATAACAAAAATTAGAAAGATAGAGGCATGTTTTATTATTCATATATACTTGGGTATATACACACACATACACCCACATATCTATACATATATACAAATACACACATATACATGCACACACATACATAGGCACATATATACAGACACACATACAGCACTTATAGATAAACCAGGTTTACATGCTCGTGTTATAAAAGAAACATGTCAAAGGAGAATTATTGTTTAAGATAAGTACACTTTTCTCACTATACATTAACACTCAGTTTAATTAGCTATTTTAATCAATGCAACTGGTTGCCATATTTGTGTAAATAAATGTTTCTCCATCCCTTAATTTAGATATAAACACTGAAGTTTTCTTTTCTTCATTTAATAGTAAATTATGATATGTAAATTGATATATTAGACCTTTGTTGTTAAACCTATTCATGCACTTATTCCAGAATGCGTTACTTTGCGGTATCTTATTTTTCTTACAGGACTTGATCAAGAAATGATTATCAACCATTATAAAGTGAATAAACTTTAGCTATGCTGTGCAGTCTTCAATCCCTTGTAAGTTTATATTATTGTAGCAAGTCAAACATTTTATAAAAAAACAGCTATTTACATATATACATTCACAATCGTATAATAAATATAAGCTCGAGCCATTTACTTGATATGATTTGCTTGGTTGCATAATCTGCTCTCATAACAGTTGAGAACTAGCAAATATTGTGGGAAATGGTGGGCTAGTCATTTTGTGCTATTTCTCATATTCACACACACCTTGCAAAAGTCGTCCTCTGCTTCAGGCATCATAGTTGGTCTGCATCAGGAAATGTTTATTAGTCGCCGGGCAGAAGCCCGCGACTTCTATTTTTAATAGGTTTTCGGAAATCACATGGGAGGGGGGTTATTATTATATATTTTTTTTTAAATGTCTTGAACATATTACAATTGCGTTTGTTTACAAACACTAAGTTATGACACATCTAAAATGAAATAAATATTCCGATGTTTTAAGTATGTGCAGTTTCTTTATTTTGACTGGCATTTACGTTTTTATGTTTTATTTACGAAGACAAAACATTCCCTATTAGCTAGACGGGGATACTTTATTTTCATAAACTATGTAATGAAAAGGCGATAACTACAAACCTTTACGTCGCACAGTCAAATTTGTTTAGATACGCGCACCTGCTTGCAGAGACTATCGATATGAAAATCACGTTGAATTCACCTTTTAATAGATCAGTATCAACATACACTGGTAACAGAAACAAAAATAAGAAATATTTTGTGAAAATATGTCTCAAATATAAGCCTGTTTATCGGTCGTGAACGTCGAAACGCCTTTTCCTCAGTTCGTGACCTAGTTTCATATTGCCAAAATGTAAACAAAGCGAAGTAACCGGAAGTAAAATGTAAACTTAGAAAAGTGACTTGTTTATGCAAACAAAAAATGTCGCACGACAAATTGATATCTTAAACGTCACGAAACGAGTGCATGGGTCGAATGAAGGAGAAAGAAAGATACTTTAGAAATGCTTTTTTCTCTCGAATGCAGTGGAATAAAACATGCACTTAAAGCTTGCCTGACTTTGTATTCACTTTCTTCGATGTCTGACATCTTGAAACGAGGGTCAACATTTCGAAAGAATGCTCAAACACCTTATTACAGATAGTCTATCATAGATAGCTAATATTACACACTTAAATGATTAAATATATGTGATATTAAATGTTTATTTGGCTTGAAACAAATTAAGAGAAGAACAAACTCTGATAAACAATAGATTTAGAAATAAAGAAAATCTGCTCTTTCGCACCCAATTAATTTCATACTTGCCACCTATTAAGTAGTAATGGGACTCGCAACTGGCATTTCTCTTGCGCCAAACATATATTGTATGCATCAATGATTTAGAGAAACAATTTAGCTGATATGTTGTTTCAAGTGTGGTCTACGTTTTAAACATAATGATGATAATTTTTAACATCTGTGAAATATTTGTTATAATTATTATTAAAAAGGAGGAAGTTCATGTCTTCAGCAATTTAACCGTTTTCTCAATGTTTTAAGCGTTTAAAGGTTTTTATTGTTGCTTCAGACATGGAAAGGGTTTAATAGCTTTTTATTGAATGTAGATTTAAATCCCAAAATGTATTAATTTGTTGTGGTTTTATTGACAAATACAAAACATCCAAAATCCTGACCAAAAGAAATCCTGAAATTTGTAGATCTATGTGGAATTTCAAAAATCCTGGAATTAGTCCTTATGAAAACATTATGTGTATGTTTAGACTAATGAAAGTCAAGAATACATGTGTGTAAAAAAATAAATCAATGCAGTCTTTTCCGGCGACATTGATGCCTTGCATCAACTTTCTCTTGTATGTTACATATATATATAATTATTTACAGCGCAATATAGTAAACAGAGCATTGTTATCAGAACAAACCATTAATGCTGTATTTAGACTTTGTTAAAACTTTATACTTAAAATATACATAACAATGTATTTACCTGTATTTTTGTTCATATATTGCTCTGATTATTCAGCGTGTCAGGATGGGGCATGCATTGTGCCACTCCCTAACCTGCCAAGCAATCAGGGCAACACAATCACATTTTAATAATATTTTATATTTATCTGTCTATAAAGCAGGATATTAGTTGGAGGTTAATTATTTTTAATTTAAGTTTTCTTGATTATTTCTTAAAATTGGCTAAGTTTTGTTAGTTGTGATGTTCTTTCTATTTAAACGCTTAAGTAATCCCATTCCTACTTAATCATAGTGTTTGATTTATAACATGTTTAATGATAATTTAGAGGTTATCGTGAAAACCGTTGAAGGAAAGTTTGGGAATTCTAGACATATTTATGATATTTTGCTTTCCAACAATGTTTTTCAACATTCGTCTTCTGAAGAGGTCGTCTCTATCATGAAACGTGTTCAGTCGGTTCATATATTAATAAGTCATGGTTAAAAGGCTGAGTGGAATATTAAGAAAACAAAAATTAATTAATTATTTATGAACTTAAATGTATTGAATTGTAAAAAGTAATCCCTGTCCTATATGCATGCCACGTACATATAGGATCTTCTCTATTTAAACTTGGACGACTTACAGACGCATCTCAAATTCATTAGCAGTTTCTCCTCATTCCACAATGTTTTCAACCCCATGTAATGATAATACATTCATGTATAGAGATGTTCTATGCCTCTAAGTCAGAACGGGTAAAAGCGTTAAGTTTTAACATAAAAAGCGTACACAATAAAAAAAAAAAGTACTCAAAGTATTGAAGCTATCAGATTAGAAAAGTTGAACAAAACGAATTTCACATTGCGTTCCATAACAAGGTAGTCCGTCCATTGTGTGCTGCTTCTTGGCGGCGTATTACCAGATAAGAAATTGCTAGAACTCACGACGTATAATAAAAAAGGTCCTGAACAATGTAGTCCGCCCATTAATGCTGCTTCTTGGAGGCGTATTACCAGATGAACAGTTGCTAGAACTCAAAATGCTCAAAGATTAAAGAGGACAAAATAAAACAAGTGGGACGACTTTGTCATCTATACCAAAATGATATATGATATTACTGGGCAATACCTATAGTTTGATTGATACTAAGCGATTTAGAATAGATTGTTGTAGACAGGACAAAACACGCGAGGATGACTTTCGAAAAATGTGTTTACACAGTACGATTTGAGAAACTGAGAAACTAGGTTGTCCTCTTTCTACGGAATCCCCTTAGGGCCATCGTGGGCGAAATCACGAAAACACGATAAACTTGGCCTCGATAGAGCAAACACACGATGCGAAAAATATCGCGCTATCGCACCATTAATATCGTGTTTTAGCTTTTTCGCCCTTGATCTACCATCGCGTTTTCGCGTTTTCGCCTTTGCGTTTTTGAGCGAAAACGAGAAAACACGATATTAATGAAGCGATAGCGCGATATTTTTCGCAATCGTGTTTTCGCGCTCTCTTATCGTGTTTTCTCGTTTTCGCTCTATAACGCGAAGGCGAAAACGCGAAAAGACGATGTTTTCATATCGCACTTTCGTCTTCCGGTTGGACATGCATAAGCAACAACAACAAATTATGGAGTTATATCTGTCGGGACCCGGTCGGATAACCCGGGACCGCTTTATCGATACCCCAGTATGTGCAGTAAGATATCTGTTTTGAGTCAAGAACATATGTTTAAGCATTTACCACCATTTTGAACACTTTGCACCAAGTCAAACATATCCAAACCAAGAGACATATGAAAAACCGTCTGAAAAATACTCCCTGATACGCGAGTCTAATTCGTCTTCCATGTTTACGCATGTCCAACCGGAAGGCGAAAGTGCGATATTAAAATATCGCGTTTTCGCACTATTAATATCGTGTTTTCGTGTTTTCGCCCTACTGACCGCGAAGGCGAAAACGCGAAAACACGATGCGAAAAATATCGCGTTTTCATGCGCGAAACACGATATTTTTCGCATTGTGTTTTCGCGCTCTCTTATCGTGTTTTCGCGTCATTGTATCGTGTTTTCGCGATTTCTCCCTTAGGGCGACAGCGCGAAATCACGATTGCCCTAGCGGGATTCCGTATCTTTCAGCATAAACTTAGAGGTCTCTCAGAGGGGTACATAATACATACGATTGGCTTTAACATGTATTGTTGATGGATTGGGGTTTTGAGCCGTTTTCAACAATTGTTCAGTCATATTCCGAATGCACGTTTATAACGTGAAGCTTGTTTTTTGTATATTTGCCATAAGTTAATAGGTAACTCACAGTAACCAGCGCATTTAATTCAAAGCATTCCATACTTCAAATTCACAAATCGTAAGATATTCATAATCCAGTATAGTAATGTGTATATATCGAATGGTAACAGGTGATGTCAGTTGTACAGTTCCATGTGGTCCGAACACTCCGGGAATGCGTACCAACTCATCCATAAGGTCAGGAGTCTGTCCAAATGATATCCGCAAGTCGTGAAGTCTTTCCGCTGTAAATGCATAAGAAAGGTTGTTAGACGATAATTAAGATTATTCTTAAGTTACATTTAGTGTCATTGGGAACTAGTTCGGCAATACATCGATACAAATCCACGCATGGCCGATTTGCACTAGCAAATAATGTGTTCGAGATTTGCTATCCATCTAAAGAATAATGGACATTCCTTCCATTGGATGCATCTTCGCAAGGACATGCATGCTTCATCTACTACATGTCCTTGTGTATGTAAATGTCATTGAAATCATGCTGACGACATGACATAACAGATCGTCACGAATTAACTATATACAACATTATAAGATAATAATCGCTTATCTTATTAGTTTGTTATAAACTTTATCACACCTGTTGATACCTTACAATTTTGTAGGCTACAATTAGATTGGCTGACGCAAATATGAATCTGAGACGACTTGTAATAGGCAGTCATCAAATCTACTGATTGCTACTGCAAGGCTATTATGTATGGTTTTACGCAGTTTTATGTAATGAGCAATGCGAATATGATAAGATATGAGCGTATAAATACACTTACGGCAACAGTTTCCCCTGTTAACAATAAACATGTGGGTTATAGTGTACAGTTGTCCTAGATCAATCACCATGTAGGGGTTGGTGGATAAAGGCGTACAAGCACACGGCCAATTGAAGTTTCTGTCACCGTCAACCAATAGTGTCCCCGGGGATGCGCTGTCATATTGACCACTCATAGACACGGTTTTACCTAGGGCCAGGTTCACGTAATTTGCTACTGGAGTTGTTGGATCAACTGTATCTGGAATCATTTAAGAAGTCTGGGAAAGACAGAACCTTACATTTTCGTGTAGTGAATTTCTACATTTTACTGACTACTAAGTAGTGAAAAGTAAGAAAATGAATATAAATAACGCTAGAATCTGTTTATACGCACAGCGAAGTATTGGTCTAATTTCAATGAGATGTGGTAAGAACAAACAGCGACTTGCATTGTAGTCTGGTACTTGTTCCCAGCGTTATTTCGTAAACTAGTAACTCTGACATTAGTGTGGTACCGAACGTACTTAAGTACATTAGTTTGCATACATTGGATCTTCGTGAAATCTAAATCAGACCAATATAACTTTGGTTGATTTATCGATTTTTGATGTTTAACACCGCATTCAAAATTGCTTAAGTTACATTACGGCGTTTCCTAGGTAAGTAACCAGTGCTACTGGTCCATTTATCAAGACACCAGCCAGTCAGTTAATTCAACGACACTGAGCGCCAAGGAGGGCATGCATTACTGCTATTTGTAAAAGCCTTTGATATGACCAGGCCTGGAATCGAACCCACGACCTCCCTTACCCGAGGCGAATCATCTACCATCACAACACCGAGGTGTTATTATTGGTGTATGCAAGACCCATTTAGGTATTAGTAGGGGCAGATTACTCCATATCAAGTAATGTTACACTCTTGTCACTGCAGATGTATGCTACACCTGCGGAGGCCGAGCCCCGGCAGCGACGCGGGCTGTCAATCCAAGGGTTGTGAGTTCAAATCCCGGCTCAGCCAACTTTCTCTACGACGATTGACAAAAGTCAATGCGATATGCGTCATTTGTCTTCCACCAATGGGCTAAGTATATGTGGAAAAGCAGCCAGTTTCTTGGGAAGATAGTTGTGTGGAGTACTGGTGTGAGAAAACCAGGAAATGCATGAGAAGGTGAACTTGCCGCCAGGATATAACTGAGAAATTGTTAAAAACGGCGTTAAAC
Source organism: Serripes groenlandicus (assembly GCA_031761405.1). Classification (NCBI taxonomy): domain Eukaryota; kingdom Metazoa; phylum Mollusca; class Bivalvia; order Cardiida; family Cardiidae; genus Serripes; species Serripes groenlandicus. The sequence goes on from JASEVX010000198.1 coordinate 127,804, forward strand.
CCCAACCAATCAATCAATCAAGAACTGCGGTACGTGTGTTGGCGTATTTAACAATTATTTATATCTAAATACAACAACACTTACCATGTAATTAGCACACATTTTTACACCAGGTGCCTTATTATTTCATAATAAAGCACATAAAAATCAATACCAGTAATCGAATGATCCACATTCTATAGTAACGTAACTCAAATTCATTTCTTAGCGTTTGTCTTAAACTATAAGTCAAAGAACCCATAAGAACGACAAATTCCTTTCATAGATGTACATGTACCTTTGAACAAAATATGGTTTATTCACTCAGTTCCGTTTTCTGAGAAAAGTGGGATCTTTTTGCTACCATAATCATCATCAATTAGTTTTATCTATACTTTCTAACAGAGCTATGCTATCAGAACTACTGTTATCGGTTTGATTTCAACTACATTTTCTTACCTAGGGGAGTCTAATCTTCGGAATTCAACGACAAAGTACCAATTATCTATGCACTTGGAAGTGGTATTACTCAATAAATAATACTTGATAGGGAAAAGTACGCGTGTCTAGAGGTTTTACACGGTAAGCACTCATACGTATGAATAAGTCGGGCAATTTGAGTTTTGGTGACTTTCAAATACTTTCAAATAATATGCAATGGATTGCACCATGGCGTCAATGAGTTCATACATACTACACATATTGACTGGCAATCGGTTCGATGATAAAATACCGGCCATACAGAATACACATTTCGACTGACACACCGGTTCCCTGATAAAATATCGTCACAAAGAATACAAATACTGACTGACAAACCGGTTCCATTATACACTAATAGGTTAACAAAATACAAATATCAAATGTTACACCAGTTCTGTGAAAACATACCGGTCATTCAGAATACAAATATCGTCTGACATTCCGGTTCCATGATAACATACTGGTCATTCAGAATACAAATATCGTCTGACATTCCGGTTCCATGATAACATACTGGTCATTCAGAATACAAATATCGTCTGACATTCCAGTTCCATGATACAATACCGGTCATACAGAATACAAATATCGTCTGACATTCCGGTTCCATGATAATATACTGGTCATTCAGAATACAAATATCGTCTGACATTCCGGTTCCATGATAACATACTGGTCATACAGAATACAAATATCGTCTGACACTCCGGTTCCATGATAACATACTGGTCATTCAGAACACAAATATCGTCTGACATTCCGGTTCCATGATAACATACTGGTCATACAGAATACAAATATCGTCTGGCATTCAGGTTCCATGATAACATACTGGTCATAAAGAATACAAATAACGTGTCACATTCCGGTTCCATGATAACATACTGGTCATTCAGAACACAAATATCGTCTGACATTCCGGTTCCATGATAACATACTGGTCATTCAGAACACAAATATCGTCTGACATTCCGGTTCCATGATAACACACTGGTCATTCAGAACACAAATATCGTCTGACATTCCGGTTCCATGATAACATACTGGTCATACAGAATACAAATATCGTCTGACATTCCGGTTCCATGATAACATACTGGTCATTCAGAATACAAATATCGTCTGACATTCCGGTTCCATGATAACAAACTGGTCATTCAGAATACAAATAACGTCTGAAATTCCGGTTCCATGATAACACACTGGTCATTCAGAATACAAATATCGTCTGACATTCCAGTTCCATGATAACAAAGTGGTCATACAGAATACAAATATCGTCTGACATTCCGGTTCCATGATAACACACTGGTCATTCAGAATACAAATATAGTCTGACATTCCGGTTCCGTGATAACAAAGTGGTCATACAGAATACAAATATCGTCTGACATTCCGGTTCCATGATAACATACTGGTTATTCAGAATACAAATATCGTCTGACATTCCGGTTCCATGATAACATACTGGTCATTCAGAATACAAATATCGTCTGACTTCCTGTTCCATGATAACATACTGGTCATACATAATACAAATATCGTCTGACATTCCAGGTCCATGATAACATACTGGTCATACAGAATACAAATATTGTCTGATCTCCGGTTCCATGATAACATACTGGTCATTCAGAATACAAATATCGTCTGGCATTCAGGTTCCTTGACAACATACTGGTCATAAAGAATACAAATAACGTGTGACATTCCGGTTCCATGATAACATACTGGTCATACAGAATACAAATATCGTCTGACATTCCGGTTCCATGATAACATACTGGTCATAAAGAATACAAATATCGTCTGACATTCCGGTTCCATGATAACAAACTGGTCATTCAGAATACAAATAACGTCTGACATTCCGGTTCCATGATAACACACTGGTCATTCAGAATACAAATATCGTCTGACATTCCGGTTCCATGATAACAAAGTGGTCATACAGAATACAAATATCGTCTGACATTCCGGTTCCATGATAACAAAGTGGTCATTCAGAATACAAATATCGTCTGACTTCCGGTTCCATGATAACATACTGGTCATACAGAATACAAATATCGTCTGACATTCCGGTTCCATGATAACATACTGGTCATTCAGAATACAAATATCGTCTGACTTCCGGTTCCATGATAACATACCGGTCATTCAGAATACAAATATCGTCTGACATTCCGGTTCCGTGATAACATACTGGTAATTCAGAATACAAATATCGTCTGACATTCCGGTTCCATGATAACATACTGGTCATTCAGAATACAAATATCGTCTGACTTCCGGTTCCATGATAACATACTGGTATTACAGAATACAAATATCGTCTGACATTCCAGTTCCATGATAACATACTGGTCATACAGAATACAAATATTGTCTGATCTCCGGTTCCATGATAACATACTGGTCATTCAGAATACAAATATCGTCTGGCATATCAGGTTCCTTGATAACATACTGGTCATAAAGAATACAAATAACGTGTGACATTCCGGTTTCATGATAACATACTGGTCATACAGAATACAAATATCGTCTGACATTCCGGTTCCACGATAACAAAGTGGTCATACAGAATACAAATATCGTCTGACATTCCGGTTCCATGATAACACACTGGTCTTTCAGAATACAAATAGCGTCTGACATTCCGGTTCCGTGATAACATACTGGTCATTCAGAATACAAATATCGTCTGACATTCCGGTTCCATGATAACTTACTGGTCATTCAGAATACAAATATCGTCTGACATTCCGGTTCCGTGATAACATACTGGTCATTCAGAATACAAATATTGTCTGACATTCCGATTCCATGAAACTTACTGGTCATACAGAATACATATATCGTCTGACATTCCGGTTCCGTGATAACTTACTGGTCATTCAGAATACAATAATCGTCTGACATTCCGGTTCCGTGATAACTTACTGGTCATTCAGAATACAAATATCTTCTGACATTCCGGTTCCGTGATAACTTACTTATATCGTCTGACATTCCGGTTCCATGATAACAAGCTGGTCATACAGGATACAAATATCGTCTGATATTCCGGTTCCATGATAACACACTGGTCATTCAGAATACAAATATCGTCTGACATTCCGGTTCCGTGTTAACTTACTGGTCATTCAGAATACAAATATCGTCTGACATTCCGGTTCCGTGATAACTTACCGGTCATTCAGAATACAAATATCGTCTGACATTCCGGCTCCGTGATAACATACTGGTTATACAGAATACAGATATCGTCTAATATTCCGGTTCCATGACAGCATACTGATCATACAGAATACAAATAACCTCTGACATTCCGGTTTCATGATAACATACGGCTGTCAGAATACAAATATCGTCTGACATTCCGGTTCCATGATACAATACCGGTCATTCAGAATTCAAATATCGTCTGACATTCCTGTTCCATGATAACATACCGGTCATTCAGAATACAAATATCGTCTGACATTCCGGTTCCATGATAACAAAGTGGTCATACAGAATACAAATATCGTCTGATATTCCGGTTCCATGATAACACACTGGTCATTCAGAATACAAATATCGTCTGACATTCCGGTTCCGTGATAACTTACTGGTCATTCAGAATACAAATATCGTCTGACATTCCGGTTCCGTGATAACATACTGGTCATACAGAATACAGATATCGTCTGATATTCCGGTTCCATGATAGCATACTGATCATACAGAATACAAATTACCTCTGACATTCCGGTTTCATGATAACATACTGCTGTCAGAATACAAATATCGTCTGACATTCCGGTTCCATGATACAATACCGGTCATTCGGAATTCAAATATCGTCTGACATTCCTGTTCCATGATAACATACCGGTCATTCAGAATACAAATATCGTCTGATATTCCGGTTCCATGATAACATACTGGTCTTACAGAATACGAATATGAACTGACATTCCGGTTCCATGATAACATACTTGTCATTCAGAATACAAATATCGTCTGACATTCCGTTTCAATGATAACATACTGGTCATACAGAATACAAATATCGTCTGACATTCCGGTTCCATGATAACATACTGGTCATACAAAATACAAATATCGTCCGACACTCCGGTTCCATGATAAAATACTGCTCATACAGAATACAAATATTGACTGAAACACCAGTTCCTTGATAAAATAACGTTGATACAGTAAAAAAAGAATACATTATAATTGTAATTGAAGCGTCACCTCCCGTGATATAACTAGAATATCGATGACCGCGGCGTAAAGTGCCAAAAGAGAAAATCTTACCGACTTTGATAACACATTGCTGTAAACATTTCTCGAACATCCACGCACCGTCTTGACCACAAACAAATAATGTCTCACAACACATGTGTTCGGTGATTTCACATTGCAGGAGAACCTTGTTTGTTGGCGTTACCATGTTTCCTTTAACTTCACAGCCACCATATTTTCCGAGGTTCTCGTGTAGGCAAACTGCATCAAAAGATTGAAAGGACTGACATAACAACTTGACATATTGAAGAATTTGGGTTTAGCATCGTTTTTTAAACTACACCCAGTCATATATCTTATGCAAGTTCACCTAACGATATATTGCTCGGCTTCCCCATACCACATTCCAACAGCAGTGTATGATCCTGTTGTTGATTTTTGTATAACACATTCTCATTAAACTGGGATTTTTAACCATTTCCCACATATAAACTCTTTGTGTTGTAGATGTCGTTAGAAAACATTGTGTCAGAAGTAGAAATTGCTCATAATGAGCATTTCTCCATTTACCACAATGAATTTAACTATTGATTATGATCAAACTTTCATTTATAGATATTGTCAATATTTTGCTAAGATGATTTCAATGTTGTCTGCTGCAGATTCCTTGTATTGCAGAAAGGGAGGTCAAAGCAGTTTAAGATTACTTGTTAACGTTAAATGCAAGTCACTTTTCTGACAATTTATTCCTATTCATTTTCCAGATTTCAATATTATCTCCGGGCCGAACCAGGAACTTGGTCAGACCCTCTCGTTACATGTAGTAAAGGGGTTATAGCTTCCACTATTGTCAAAATGTCCGAATCGTATTGAGAATGAGGAACACTTATTGTTTCATTGCACCATGTTCAACGATATAATTGAAGTTCACACCAAGCCCTTCTTTAAAGATAGATGTACAATCATGTATATAATCAAATAAAAATGGCAATATGTTATCAAAGCTCTGAACCTGAGAGATCTTGAAATAGCTAAATAATTAATCTTCCACTCGATTCATTATTTTAAAATATTCATGATTGTATGTTGTAATTTGAGCCGGAGGTCTATATTATTGTAATTACTGAATACACTTATAAACCATGGGAGTGAATTGATTGGGTGATTGGAATATAACGCAGTTTCGAAAATTTCTTCAGTCATATCACGGCGTCCAGTTTACATACTCATGTGTCTCGTGGCTTTCTCACACCAGTAATCCACAAAACAAAATTTCAAAGCAACATGCTGCTAGTCCTCATATACTGTTTGCCCATTGGTGGAAGACGAGTGACGCTTGTCACCGTGACTTTAGACAAACGACGAAAATAATATATCCCCTGGAATGACTGCCTGCGTTATTACCGACTGACCTACCGTGGCTCGGCCTTGGAAGAGGACGACTAGGTTTTTTTCCCCGGCCATATCATACCAAAGACTTTAAGGTAGAAGTATTGGCTTCTTACCTTGGAGTTTTGGCTTGCGGGGACAGCATTACGATTGATCCATAATACCTAAAAATACTGGTGAATTACCAAGGAAACGCTGTGATATGATTGACATATTGTTTAAATAGGCCTAAAGTACTGGTGAATTACAAAGGCAACGCTCTAATATGACTGACATATTGTTGAAATAGGACTAAAACATTGGTGAATTACAAAGGCAACGCTCTGATATGACTGGCATATTGTTCAAATAGGTCTGAAACACTGGTGGATTACCAAGAAAACGTTGTGATATGACTGGCATATTGTTGAAGTAGGCCTTTAACACTTGATAATTACAAAGGAAACGCTGTGATATGACTGACATACTGTTAAAATAGGCCTTTAACATTTGATAATTACCAAGGAAACGCTGTGATATGACTGGCATATTGTTGAAGTAGGCCTTTAACACTTGATAATTACAAAGGAAACGCTGTGATATGACTGACATATTGTTGAAGTAGGCCTTTAACACTTGATAATTACAAAGGAAACGCTGTGATATGACTGACATATTGTTGAAGTAGGCCTTTAACACTTGATAATTACAAAGGAAACGCTGTGATATGACTGACATATTGTTGAAGTAGGCCTTTAACACTTGATAATTACCAAGGAAACGCTGTGATATGACTGACATATTGTTGAAATAGGCCTAAAACACTGGTGAATTAACAAGGAAACGCTCTGATATGACTGACATATTGTTAAAATATGCCTTTAACACTTGATAATTACCAAGAAAACGCTGTGATATGACTGACATATTGTTTAAATAGGCCTAAAACACTGGTGAATTACCAAGGAAACGCTGTGATATGACTGACATATTGTTTAAATAGGCCTAAAGCACTAGTGAATTACCATGGAAACGTTGTGATATGACTGACATATTAATGAAATAGGCCTAAAACACTAGTGAATTACCAAGAAAACGCTCTGATATGACTGGCATATTGTTGAATTAGGCCGATACACTGGATACATACCAAGTAAACGCTGTGATATGACTGACATATTGTTTGAATAGGCCTAAAACACTGGTGAATTACCAAGGAAACGCTGTGATATGACTGACATATTTTTGAAATAGGCCTAAAACTAAAAACTAACAAAGCAGAACTGATTCACATGAATTGTGAACGCGTCTTCATGGAGACTGGTATGAAATTTAACAAAGAACGTGAACTGCAACTGATTGAAGCGCCCCACTACGACAACAAAAGCCTCTCTGGTGTTCCTACGTAGTTGTTCCCCTTTTAGTCCTGATAACTTTAGCCAATACTGTTTGATATAAAGTGTGTGCTTTCAAATGACAAAGCACTGTAAGACGTTTGCAAACTAAAAATAATATCGATTGTTTAGCAGGTTTTAATTGAAAATTCTTTAAAGGTAATCATGTGTATTCCACTCCGCGTAAACATATTAATTTTGATAAATGGTTCTCAGTGGATATAAACAGATCATATAAGTGAACATTTTTTTAATTAAATATGCATGAAGTAATGGACAGACGGGTAGATATGTAGTATACACAGCCACCAAACAAGTAATATAAAACTACTTATGACTACATAAAGGTTTTGATATTTTAACAACAAAAAAACATACGCTTTGTTGACTGTTGCAGTTGAAACCAATGTAAAATTAAACAAATGATATCAATTATTGCTGATTTTATAAAAACTCAGAAAAAGTTCATGGACAAAAAGAAAGCATAAGACTTTTAATTTGTTTAAACGGCTGCTAGAGCGCTATTTAAGTAAGACTGACAACCGATATTGATGTTTTAAGAAAACAGCCATTGAATCCTTATGTTTTCTCTAAATACAGACACACGCGTAGTCGTTCTAAAAGTAATTATTTCTGTAGGAATGCAATTCTGGAATTAACTTGTTATGTTGTGTTATATTCTATAGTCTGCAGGTTATATTTTTATTCTTATTGTCTGTCTTTCACTTCAACTCAACTCAACTCAACTTTGTTACCAATCGGCATGAAAACAAATTCGAAGGAAATATGGCAAAGACCCACAGCAATGTACTTATAATCAAACATACATACATGTATGTACAAGTCAATACATATTCAATATAAATGTATATGAAATATCTAGCAAATTATCGCTATGTATTATTAAATTATTCTACTTCATTTAGTTTAAATTTCATTTTTGTTTTTATTTTAAAAACTTCATTGATAAAATACTGATATTTCGTATACGACCTGCAAGCTGAAAGTTATTTAATTGTTTGAAAACTATTAACAATAAAACAATATTTTGATCACATGAACTCATGAACTGTTTTTGTCAGTGAATATCCGATTATATTTCTTGCCTCTCTAATCCATAACTGTATAACATTCATAGAAAATTCAATTTATGAGAGTAAAAGTTGTCGTTATTCCAATTGCATTACACTATTAATTTAGTAATACTCGTTCTTGTATTTGTAATTTCAAAATACAATGCATAATACATATACTTGTATTGTTTTAAATATGTTACCGTGGACACGTGAATATGTCGAGCGAGCCACATTCACCATGAACCGGTACCTGTAAATCCCCGTGAACACGACCGTTGGCTGTAGTTTAGTTAAAACTTATCTAATTTACCTCGATTGCTAAACAAGCTTTCAGCACATATTAATCACGCTTAATATCTGCTTCCTGGAGACTTAACCAATACTCGCGTTGTTTGTGTGGAAAATTCCAAAGGCAGAACCCGCTCATCACGGGATTTGAAACGGAGACATTTGGTACGAGAGGTCGACGCTATACAACCGCACCACTGTCTTCCACGTAACTAGTCTTCCGAAGTAACGATTAACGCATGTTAATGCAAGAGTATTATTGTTTTATTTGTTTAAATATCGTTTTAAAACAGGGGCTTTCCCCCAATTATATGTAGCCAAGGTATGTGTATAAGTGGATGCTTATACTGCCTTGCTATAGAGCTAGCTTTTATAGCGACTGTGTAGAGCGTTCGCCTTCAGATGAGAAGGTCTAAGGTTCGAGCCCTGGTCATGTCATATCTTTTAGGGCTGTTACAATGGCCCCCAATACAGACTACATAGGAAAAGACTCAAGAACATTTCAGAACATTCTCTGTCTCCGGCAACTCGAGGGCGATTTTCAAATTTGAAGGGGGTATATGGTATTATCACACTCCTGAAAGATCCGACATGACCAGGGCTCGAACCTTATACCTTTTGATCCGAGTGCGAATGCTCTATACAGAATAGCTTATACACATACCTTGGCTACATATATAACGGCGAAAGAACCCTTATTGATTCAAAATGGCTGGTGGATAAACACGTACAAGGCTAGGACATGTGACTTGCACATTGGCACTCCACTGAAACCCAACTCGCCCTGAGCGTTGATAATAACCGGAAAGCCTATTCTCAAATCATCCACCCACGTTAACCACTCGGCCCCTCGCCACAACGGGCTACAAGCGAAGAACGATCATAAATTCGTAGACAAGGAACGGCTGATAATCGGTAGACGTGTACCATATATTTCAAATATATTGTGTAGAATATTAACTCTTTCCCACATACAGACAATTTCTGATGCCTCTGCAGCAAACCACTGTTAAAAACATTGTGACAAATATCGAAATTGCTCATGATAAAGCAATTTCTTCTTTTGCCGCAAAGTTTTCAACTCTTTTCTAAAACTTAACATGTTTTGAAGATGTGGATCTCAAATGCTTCTGCTGTATATGTGTTGTTTGTGGGAAAGGGTTAAGGCGACCATTGACAAATAGTTTCCACGAGTATAGATCTTTCTTAATTGACAATTAATATTTTATAAAAACATACAACTGGCTGATAAGATACAATGGGGGCAAACACCACTTATAGCAATCTCGGTAGATCATTTATAAATGATCCCTGGGTAAAAAAGGAATACTTGGCTACAACATTTGCCATGCCCAAGGGTACTCCACCATGACCGCTGCGACTGGGGCTCGAACCCGGGACGCCCGGGATTGGCACAATACAAAGCTTAACCTACTAGTTTGGTTCGTATTGTTTTCTTCCACTGCTGGATCCTGAAACAAAAACAAAATGAAAGAGTTGCATTTTCAATGACAGTTAAATTTTCGAAAATGAATATGGGAATCACGTTCCCGTGTACTCTAGGTTACAGTATACCCTTTCTCACATACAGCAGATCATCCACAGATGACTTTAAAATAATATTGAGAAAAACATTGAAACTCCCTATAAATAGAAAGCTTCCGAAAATAGAGTTGAATTCATTGTGGCAAAAGGAGTAATTGCTCATCATGAAGATGTTTTTCCTTTCGTAATAATGTTTGCGTGAGTCGGCTGCTGCAGAGGCGAAAGACAACGTCTGTCTGTGCGAAAGGATTACTAAAACAGCACTATATCGTAATCGATTTAAATTCCTGTGAGATACGGTCAAAGTACCTCAAAGATATGAAGCGTGTACGTTCATTAATCATTTATTATTTATCATATCGACAAAACCTCACTTTTCGTAGGTCATTCTTTCGCAATGAATATAACACTATTTTCACAAAGAAAACGTGGGTTGCTGTTGCTGGAAATACATGTACATATAACATGCTCCACCTGCGATAACTTTAAAATAGGACAATTCAAAGTCAATTGTCTAACTTGTACCAAATCCTGGAAGGGAAACAAATTGATTATAGTTCCGATTGCTCACACGAGCAATCAAAACTGCTGCTGCGCTGTTTTGTCGATTGATTTCATTACTGGCTTGCATTTTATATTAAAGTATAAATGCGTTACAAATTGGAACATATATTCTTTCAAAGTAATCGCGAGACTACAGTACTTTGCAAAAGTTTAGTCCGATTTTCTGCATTCTGTTTCTGTGCCTCTGTGT